>VZUI01050008.1:0-51281 GCA_013401135.1 Cettia cetti
GAATAGAATAGAATAGAATAGAATAGAATAGAATAGAATAGAATAGAATAGAATAGAATAGAATAGAATAGAATAGAAGCCAAGCCCACTGCCTGGGCTTTTTAGGGAGCTCTCTGTCCTTTCTGATTCCAGATGTACAGAGATACTGCAGGATAGGGAGGAGAGAGGAGAAAGCTTAATGAAGACATATTGCTGGGAGGAGAGAGGTTTCCACCAGCTTGTATCTCTGCAAGCCGTTTTCATTAGCAGCAAGTGGCTTTAAAAGGTTTTGATAACAATCCCTCTTTGCATGAGCTCCAGAGGGGCTGGCAGAGCGTTTGGGTACCAGTGTGGCTTTGGTTAAACACATTTGCAAAGCTGGGAAATTACTCCCCCTCCTCCCCCGTGACCTGCTTTCCTGAGAAAAGCACAAGCAGATCCGTGTCACTCCGCTCAGCACCTGCTCCTTGCAGAATTGCTGGGGTGCTGTGTCTCCATGCCTCTCCTCCCAGACATCCATGGCAGAAAAGCAGGGATTAGAGCAGACCCAGTCATGCAGTCCACTTAAAACCACTGGGACTGCATGGAAATCTTCCTGCAGGAAAACCTCTGCCAGCTTTGCAGGTCTGGAGCTTGATTTGTGTTTGCAGCTCCTGCCCATGCAGGCTGGAGTGGGGAAGTTTGCTCTGCTGCTTTCTAGCTTCACTACAATCCTCTGCTTTGCTGCCAGTGGCTCCCTGCATCCCTGCATCCCTGCATCCCTGCATCCCTACATCCCTGCATCCCTGCATCCCTGCATCCCTGCATCCTCACAGCTGCCAAGCTGTGACAAGGTACCGTTCCCGGCAGCCTGGCAGCCTGAATCCAGCTGCCGCTCTGTTCCCACTCCTCCCGAGGGATCTCACCCGCTTCCCTCTGATCCATCGGGGCCCTGCCCACCGGGGAGATGTTTACATCGACCCCCCGGTGAGAAAACATCAGCTCAGCCCCCTGGAGGGCTGGGTTCGGCTTGTTCAAGGAGAGGGGGCAGCGAGATCTTAAGCATCAGCATTTACTTATTTATTAGCGTTCATTTAGCCACGGCTGCGCCAGCCCCCTCACTGCATTAGCATCATCTCGATTTCCCACAGGTTTCCTCCCCTTGTGCAAATGCAGATCCAAAGCAAAACCTCTGGATTCCTTTCTACAGCCACGTAAGCAAGGGCAGGAATCGCGCTGGTCCGGTCAGAGTGGGGGTTTTGACGTTTGCTTTGCCTTTTATTTGCCCCCTCCCTCCCAAAACTTGTAATGAAGCAGCTTTTCATGTGACAGGACATTATGGCTGCTCCAGGCACAGCATAGCAATGAGGAGGTGGTGCAGCATCCCTGATCCAGGATCCAAATGACCTTCAGGAGCAGGCAGATGTTGCTTTCCGAAATTCGAGCTGGGAACGAGGGAGGCATTCCATGCGTTCAAGGAGCTGCCAGCTCAGCTTCACTTGGCTGCTCTGCTCCCATGAAATGCTCATTTCGTGGAGTGCAGGGGGAAAGGAGGCCAAAGGGAAAGGAAGGAGCAAAGGAAAGCAGTGGCAGGGAAAAGAGTGCAGCGAGCTGAACTCACGCTGACTTAACCTTCTCATCTTCAGAGCAGCATCCCCATGTCGCTCTGTGGGTGTGTGGCTGTGCTGTTTTGTTCTCACCTGGCTCAGAGCTCTCTGATGTCCAGCTGGAGGCTTGAAGTGCATGTTGAGTTTGATTTTGATGTTTATCTGAGGTTCTGCTCATGGGAATCCTGCCAGGAACAGCAAGGATCAAGGCTGTGTTTGTCCCAGAAGGGTTGTACCAGGTTCACATAGCCAGGTCGTGGCTGCCCCATCCCTGGAAGTGTCCAAGGACAGGTTGGATACAGCTTTGAGCAATCTGGTCTAATTTGGTCACGCTCATTACAATGAGCTTTAAATGCCCCTTCCAACCCAAACCATTCCATGCTGCTTCTGTGGGTGCTGCTAAGTCCGTATCACCCAGGAAACTCTCATCAGAATGTTTGAAAAAAACACCTCAGGGTTTTAAAAAGCTGAACCTCATGACCCCATCCAGTTCCTCCACCCCCCTCACTCTCCCAGGAACAGGGTCTTAGATGCTCCAGTGGAAAATGTGAGTTGCTGGTGCTAAGAGGAGGTGGCAATGCATGAGAGACCTTTCTCCAGGCAATCCTGGAATGGGAATGTGCAGCAGCGCAAAACCCTGATGTGCTGTGATGGGATGAGGATCCTCTGCTCCCAGGGTTGGAGCCGAGGGGTGAACCTGCTTCACCTGCTCACTTTGATGGGGACGTTGGCTGAGCTGTCTCTCCCTTTGGGCTCTGAAGGAGCAGGTGTGAAAGGTGCACTCTCACCTCGAGCTCACCCATTCCTTTGGAGCTGGCTGGCAGGAGATGAATTAGGAAATGCTCGGTGAGCAGACAGCCCCAAAGGGCTCAGCAGCTCTCCTGGATTCAGAGTGATTTGAATATGCCCCCAGAATTTATCTCTACAGTACCAAACCCTTCTCTATAGACTGCTTGCATCCCCTCTCCTTTACTTCAGTGCAGGGCTTTCAATTTTTTAGGGTGATTGCCTCTCCTTGGCTTTTAATTCCCCTTCTCAGCTGGGAACACCGGAGCGTGAAGCCATCCAGAGTTCTTAGGTCCAGATATCTCTGTTACTGTGATCCAGCTGCATCTGTGAAAACTTTATTCTTAGGAGATTTGTGTGGGTTTTGTGAAATGCGTTGAAGCAATTTGTACCTTTAAAGGGCCACATTTCCATCTTGGTTACGGTTAATCTTTAATCCAGCATCTTCATCTTTGCCTGCAGCACCTTAATTTGGCTTCTTGATTTAATTTCTTTTACCGTCTGCTACCGCCTCCCGTTCCCAGCCCCTCTGTCATCTGCCTGATTTATTTTTCTTTGTCTCTTTATCTCCTAGCCCTGTGCTCAGCATTAAAACGTTCTGATTTAGGTTTCTGAGAAGCAGCATCCCCTGGAGCTGGGGTTTTGGTAGCAGGAGAGCCGTCCTTCTTCCCAACCTGGCCCTGGGGCGTCCTGTACTGTTGGAGAGAGGGCTGGGATGTTGGCAGCACTGTTTGTTTGCTCTTTCGGGAAGCGCTGTTTAGAGGGAGACAGGAGGCAATCTGCCTGTCTCCATCCCTGGCTTTGCCATGGAAAGCTGGGAAGAGCCACAAGATGGATATTTCAGAGAGGGGGAGGGTGAAAACCAGAGGGCACCAGGGACAGGAGATCTGGTCCAGAGCTGGGACTTGCAGGCTCTGTTCAGAGTTAGCAACAAACTTCCATCTCCCTCTCTCCTTTCAGTCCCACACATGGGAGATTTTGGGTTCAAAATCCCCAGGTGGACAATCCCACTGCCAGGGTTTGGTGTGAGGAACCACGGGGTGATGGTTGTGGTCATGTCAATCCTTCTGCTCCCCTGAGCTCTGTCTGAGGGCTGGTTTGGGGACTCTGAGGGATTTTAGGCTCTGTTGGGGTTGTCCACGGAGCTGGAAGTGCTGAGCAGAGAGCAGGACATGTGAGAACAGAGGATGTGAGTGAGACATCTCCTCCCAGGTGTTTGCATTGCTCTCCCAGCCTTTAATCCAAGTGCATTTGTACATCCTTGGGCAGCCAAAGGGAGCATTTCCAGCTTGCTCACTGCTGGCTGCAACGTTCCACATTTCTACTGGCACCTGCTATGCTCAGCAAAAGCATTCCTTGCCTTGTTTTCCCATTCTTCCCATCTTTCCCATGAGGCTTCAGCATGGGACTACGATGTCCAGGTGCAGGAGATGGTGGATCCTTCTAATGCACTCAGTTCCTTGGAGGATTTTTCCTGGAATATTTTCAGTGCATGTGACAAAGCTGCTGCTCATCCCTTGGGTGCATTGATTTTTGTTTTCTGTGAAACCAGGAAAATTTCCCAGTTTCTCAGAAGTGATTATGTGCCGACTGGCTGTTATTCAGGGCAGAGAAAGAGGATTGCCTGGACCAGCTACAAGTTAATTCCTGATGTGGAGCCACATCCTTTTCTAAACAGAAAAGCAGAGTCTCATCTTTTAGGCCATGATCCAGTTTGATCCTTCCTAGATTGAGAGGAAATAACAGCAGAATCAGCCCCAAGTCTCTGGCATCTCTTGGTAATTGGGAATTTATGGCAGGAAAGCTGACATGGAAGCTGAGGGAATGAGCTGACCATCTTTGTGTCCAGCTGGAACATGCACACAACACATTTGCTCAAACAGGCAGTTTCAGGAGGGTCCTGCAGGGTGGTACAAGAGCGAGACAACAGCCCAGCCCTAGCTCTGGTTCTTGCCGTGCACAACCTGCCAAAACATTTCCGTGCAAGCTCAAGGACAGCCGAGGAGCTGCCCCTGGAGAGAAGCATCCTGCAAGGCCTGGATAAGCAGCTGTGAATGTCACGTAGGGGTGGGAGGGAGGCAGATCCATCACTCACTGCTCTCACCTTGTCCTCTGCTGGAAAGCAGCCCTATATGATAATGAGAGCAGCCATCCTCCTGCTCACCTTTCCATCCCCCTTTTGTCCCACTGATAAACTTCCCTCCACCCGGAAAAGTCAGCTTCAGGAAGTCCCAACTTCTGCTTACAATATTTTCACAGTACCTTCTGTTTTGGCCTTTTTCCCAAGGTGATCTCGATACCCCATGAGTTTAGGCAAGGCATGGAATTGGTTGAACCACCAACGCTGGAGGGATTTAAAAGATGTGTAGATGTGGCATTGGGGTCACAGTTTATTGGTAGGTTTTGCAGTTCTGTGCTATCAGTGGGACTGAAACATCTTTTTCAACCCAAACTATTTGATGATTCTATCATTTTTATTGTTCTGATACTCTGGTGTAGCAGAAAAGATCCAATGGGGCAGCTTTGCCCCCAAAAATATATTTCATGTATAAAATTTATTTAGAATATTACGCAATTTTTATTTTATTTATAAATCTTATTTTCAATCTTATTCATAACTCCTAATCTAGGAGTTATGGTTTAGATTTCTTACACTGAAGGGATCTCAGAAATGCTGTAAAGGTGTTTTTGGCTCTGGATAACAATAAGAAATTTAAGAGCGGAGGATAAAGTCTTGGATGAATAAATTGTTGATCTGTTGTGGAAATAGAATGAAAGGAACTTGTAGTGAGGTGGGTGTCAGCTATTTCTCCCAGGTAACAAATGACAGGACGAGAGGAAACAGCCTCAAGTTGCACCAGTGGAGATTTAGGTTGGACATCTGGAAAAATTTCTTCATGGAAAAGGTGATCAGGCATTGGAAAAGGCTGCCCAGGGAAGTGGTGGAGACACCATCCCTGGGAGAGGTCAAAAAAAGTGTGGATGTGGCACTGGAGGACATGGTTTAGTAGTGTACATGGTGCTGGCTGATGGTTGGATTTGATGATTTTCAGGGTCTTTTCCAACCTTAACAATTCCATGATTTGATGATTCCATGGAAGCAATCCAAGGTCATCTTCTGCAGCCACTGCCATGAGCTGACCTGATGATAGCATAGTTTGCACTGCGGCTAAATACGAGAATTATTTTCCTTTTTTCTTCTTAAAGCCATGAAGCCAAGGGATTATAGGGAGCTGTCGGTGTTTCTGTTTCACAGGATTCTGTAGAGGAGCTGGAAAATGTCATCCTTTTAAAGGAAAAAAAAAAATCCACAAACAAAATTACTTCAAATATGCCTTACAGAAAAACCAAAAAAACCCAAAGACAAAAAACCCCAAGACCAAAAAACCAATCCCCCCCCTCATGATACTTCAAGTTCTGATCCTAATTAGATGCACCAGATTTGTAATTATTAAACAGCCATTAGAACTGGGGTATTTCAATCACAGAATGGTTTGGGTTGGAAGGGATCTTAAAGCTCAGACACTTCCAACCCCCTGCCATGGGACACTTCCACTACCCCAGATTGCTCCAAGCCCCATCCAGTCTGGCTTTGGACATTCCAGGAAGGAATATTCCCTTGACTTTTATGATCAGGGGCTTTTGTGGAACATTGGGACACCCCACAGGGATTTCCTCATTTGTTTCTGATTTAGAGACCAAGGACACAAGGCCCGGTGCCTTTAGTTTTCTCCAGTTCTCCTGCCTAGTCCATGGCATCACATTTTCTGTATGAAAATTCTGACACATTCAGGATTTTTCAGCGGAATATTGGGTGGGACAGAGGAATCCTTCTGGAGGGCTCATCCCAATGAAATATTTGTCCTGTGACTGCCTTTGGGAAAAGGACTTGGGCAGGGGAACACAAGGAAATCAGCTGTGGGCCCAGTGGCAAATTTCTCCCCCATCCCACCCTTCCTTGTGCACCGAGTCATAAAACCACAGAGTGGTTTGGGTTGGGAAGGACCTTAAGGATCACCCAGGACACTAAACCAAGCTGCTCCAATCCCCATCCAACACAACCCTGATTGAAGCAGCTCCTTGGAGACCAAGCCGTGGTCCAAGTTCCTCCTTCCAGAGATGATTCCTGCATTTCAGGCCTTCTTCTGGAGCAGTGGAGCAGGGCTGTAAAGAGGGACCAGTGCTGATTAATTCTCCACCACAAGCTCTGGATTTGACAGGCAGAGTCCAAACCCAGGAGGCTGATGATGGTGGGGAGTGCTGAGCTCCCTCTCCGGTGGGATGGCCTGGCCTTGTGATGAGAATCATTAGAGCTCAGCGTCAGCTGCACTTCTGGTGCCTGAAAAGATTATCTCCAGATAATCTTCGGGGTATTTAGCCAGCCATATGCTTTATTTCAATGGTAATATCTATTTCTTTGTGCGTTTGAACATTGTTTATGTTAATTAAGGCTTCAGACTGGAGGCTGCATATGGGCTGTTTCTTTTTTTTTTTTTTTTTTTTTTTTTTTTTTTTTTTTTTTTTTTTTTTTTTTTTCTGGGCCTAATTTGCAGATAGAAAGTAACCTTGTCCCCTGAAAATGCTGCAATTCAGTTTGCTGTGCTCATGAATTCACAGCTGGGCAAAGGGCTTGCTTGTCACCTCCTTATATCTTTTCCTGTCCCTCTCTCCCACATGCATAAAAAGGAAATCTCAAATATTCCTAATTTCCCACAGGTCACGAATCTTTTCTTAAATCACTGTTATCTTAATTCTGTTTCTGTCAGTTCTGAAGGAAATCACCCCAAACCAACTTGAATCAGGGGGTCTCTGAAAAATAAAATTAGATTAATATTCCTGCTCTGGTTTCATTTTCCTTGCACCAAGCAACTGGATCAAGAGCATGTTTTTTCTTCCTTTTCCACATTTCCTATTTTCTTTTTTTTTTTTTCAAAAGAGCTAATTTAGTAATAGCTGCTGGTCTGATTATTGATCCTTTCAGACTGACAGAATATTGTTCTATTCAGTGCCAGGCCTGTGCTCCTGGGGTAGAGGTGAGAAAAAGGGCATCAGTGCCAAGCAAAACTTGTAAGGAAACTGAGTAATCTGAGTAGTTTAGCAGGAAGTTTTATAGTGATTTTGCATTTTTTGTGGGTTTTTTTATTATTATTATTTCTGTAAAGAAAGCAGGAAACTCAGCTAAGGGATGTGTGGATGTATATTTACTGCTTATTCCAAATATCAGAGCTTTGTGAGTGCCCTCTTACAGGTTTGCATCTCCTTTGTGTGCCTCAGTTTCCTTCTCATGGAAAGGGTTGGGTTGGAAGGGACCTTCAAAATCATCTCATTCCATGGGCAGGGAGATCTTCCACTACCCCAGGTGGCTCCAAGCCCTTCCCAACCTGGCCTTGGATGCTTCCAGGGATGGGGCAGCCACAGCTCCTCTGTGCCAAGGCCTCAGCACCCTCACAGGGAAGAATTTCTTCCTTATATTTACTCTGAATCTCTCCTCTTTCAGTTTTAAATCATTCCCTTTGCCCTGTCATTCCATTCCCTCATCCAAATTCCCTCTTCAGCTCTCCTGCAGCCCCTGGAAGGGCTCTGAGCTCTCCCTGGAGCCTTCTCTTCTCCAGGCTGGGCAATCCCAGCTCTCCCAGCCCAGAGCAGAGAGGCTCCAGGCCCTGGAGCATCTCCATGGCCTCATCTGGACTTATTCCATGTCTTTCCTGTGCTGAGGGTCCCAGAACTGAATTCAGCACTCCAGGTCAGGTCTCATCAGAGTAGAGAGGGAGAAAGTTCTCCCTTGCCCTGCCCATGCCATGGGGATCCAGCCCAGCAGCCCAGGACACATTTGGCTTTCTTGGCTTTGAGCTAAATAAGGTTGATGACACCTGATTTCCTTAAACGAATGTAGGGAAATTGCTGGGCTATCCTTTATTTCACTGAAACTTCAGATTTCATTTTGAGCTGCATGGATTTACCAAACTTGTGCTGCATTTCAAATTCAGAGGCTCAGAAGTGAAGGATTTTTCCAGGAGGTTTGGTTTTGCTCCAATAAGCCTACACCGCCTTGCTGGATGTGTGAGATGTCTCCCAGGATTTTCAGCAGCATAACTGAGAGCTCAGCCTGTCTTTGAACCAGTGGATTGATCACAGAAAGGGAAAATTATCTCTTGGATAACAGAATGACCCCTGTGAAAGAGTTTTTCTGGTTTTATTTAGTTCTTAGGAAGGTCTCAACTAAGCAAATTGTGGTCACTGCTTTGGTACGGAGGGTGTCCAAAATATTCCAAGCAGCTGCAGTGTTAAAGATTGATTTAAACCCATATTTAGCTTAGTCTTTAATGAATTTCAGCATTTACCTCTCTGGCATGAGATCCTTTGTAACTGCTTTAGCAGCCAATCAAAGATTTATTTTATTTTATTTTTAATCAGCCTATTTCTTTCCAAAGCTGCAAACCTTTTCATGTCCCTTTCTCTTAGGAACCATCCACACTTTAATTCAGCCCCGAGGTCCTGCACAAACAGTGACTCTGACACACTTTTTGCAGAAATATGATTGCAGGGTTTGGGTTTTTTTGTGTGTGTCCCGGGCTATTGTGCAGAGCCAAAGTGTCTGAAAGGCGCTTTGGGGCAGCCTTTGGCTGGAAATGAAAATTGCTTTTGGGAATCCCACAAAAAGGATTAACTTTGACTTCATCTCTGGTTTGTTCTCCAAATTAATAATCAATCTGCCAGCGGGACCCGTGCCAAGCACTCGCCTGGTTGGAGAAGGGGGAATGGCCCACGTGAAACAAGAACAGTCAGAGAACCACTGAGTTGTTTGGGTTGGAAAAAACATCTGGAGATTCCTTGTGTTTCTCAGATCTCAAATATCTACCCCAATCTTAAAAACTCTCTCTGCTCCGTGGCTCTTCTCACAACAAAATCTCTCAATTTGTGCAAATTCCCGTTCAGAGCTGCACTTCTGTTTGAGAAAGCCCTTAAGCATGTGCTTAGCTCCTGTTTAAATCTACAAGACAGTGCTTAATTGCTTTTCCCCATCAAGTGCTCAAATAATGTTCAGAGTCATGTTGTAACATATGGTGAGACATTTTCCTGTGCAGCATCACTGGAATTACACCGGAGATAAATCTGACCACGGACGTTAGAGACAGAACCAACTTGTCAGGTTCCCTGCTCACCCTCCCAATGCAAGGTTTTTTACGCCAGTCTGATTTGGGGATTTCTACAATTCCTTTTTGACTGGGTTGTAATCACTCTGACTACACTCTCCTCTAATATTCTGCCCACGTTTTCCCTTTAGTAGAGTTTCTTCTTTCTTGCCTCCACTCTGGAGACTGCCTGGAAATAATTCTGCTCCCTTATTAGAGTACCTGGATTCAATATTTGTGAAGAACTCAAATTCTGCTCTTTTCTTTGCCTCTGAGCTTTGAGCATGGATTTCCCAGCACAAACTCAGTGTATTTTTTGGCAGAATCAAAGGTTTTTCTACTGCTTTACAAATGAAACCTGAACCCAGAGGCAGGCACACACGAACACACAAATGTTCCTTCCCTTATGGACCTGTTCATTAATAGCCCATTGTCTTCCAGAGCTTTTCATCAGGCCCACGGTGAATGAATTTTGCATTCAAATGTGAAACACGCCCTTTTTCAATCTATCTGCTTTGTAATTTGAACTCCTGCCAGTGAAATAATCTTTATATGGCAAAATCCAGTGACTGAGTTTTGAAATTTTGAGTTTAGGATTTCAAGTCTGCCCTGACTTATGAGGCTTTTGGTAATACTTGATGGCTGAACCAAACAATATCTGGGAAGGCCTCTGCCACCAGCAAGACCCAAACTCCTTCAGATGTGTTTCCTTGGACCTTGGAGAAATCCCATTAGATCTCTCTTAGTGGTACTGAGTATGGGATCTGCAGCAGGTGATGCTGGACAGGCTCAAACCATGAATGGGACAACCCAAAATCACAAGGAATTACCATGAGACCTCACCCGAAACAACAAATCCAGCTCTGGGACCTCCCACATCAGGAGGATGTGGAGCTGCTGGATGAGTCCAGAGGAGGCCATGGAGATCCTCCAAGGGCTGGAGCCCCTCTGCTCTGGAGCCAGGCTGGGAGAGCTGGGGCTGTTCACCTGGAGAACAGAAGGCTCCCGGGAGACCTCAGTGCCCCTTCCAGTGCCTGAAGGGGCTCCAGGAGAGCTGGAGAGGGACTTTGGGCCAGGGATGGAGGAACAGAACAAGGGGGAATGATTTAAAACTGAAAGAAGGAAGATTCAGACCAGATACAAGGAAGAAATATACCTCTGTGGGGGTGGTAAGGCATAGGCCCCGGCATAGGTTGCCCAGAGAAGCTGCTCCATTCCTGGAATTATCCAAGGCCAGGCTGGATGGGGCTTGGAGCACCCTGGGGCAGTGGGAGGTGTCCCTGCCCATGGCAGGGGGTTGGAACGAGGTGATCTTTAAGATCCTTTCCAACCCAAACCATTCCAGGATTCTACATCCACACTGGGAACCAGTGACAGGAGTCTTGTGGCTCTTCTGCCACGTCCTCCTACATCCAAAGAGGTTTTCCCAACCCATCTCCAAGCTCCATCCCCAAAGGGTGCAGAGGTGCTCCTATCCAAAAGTGGCACAGCAATGAGAAGAGGTAATTAGGGAGATTTGCAATGAGGAAAGAAATGATGAAAGAAAAGTTTTTCTTCTGAGAAGATTAAAGCCAGAGGAATGGACATGCTCTTTGGAGCATTTGAGTGGTTTAATGACTGGTAATGACTAATTAATTAATAATCACTGGTAATAATGAGGGCCAGATTTTCATTTTTCCATTAAATGGTGTAGCTGGACTTATTCTGAGGTGATTTACACCAAGTTCCTGACTCAGCACATCCACATCACCCATCCTTTATGTGATTTATAGCAGCTTTTAAAGCAAGAACTGGGTGGCTTTGATCCAATTGCTTTCTTTGAGTCCAACAGGATAAATAAGCAGGCACCAGACCAGGTCTTTGAAGAGCAAAAGGTGGTTATTTTAATTTTTAATTTTTTCTTGCCTCAATATCACTGTGCACTTTCTGCGTGCATCTAGAAATGGATTTCAGGCTGTGCCAAGTGTGGCTTTGGTCCTGGATAGATTTTATCCTGATACTGCATTCAGTGCTGTTCTGTCAGCTTTTCTGCCATGGGAGTGTGAGACCAGGCACAGCATCTGGGGAGTGTTATTTGTTTTCTGATACTTTCCCTGGGGTTTCCTGTTCTTGTTGGTTTTCTGATTTATTTTCCCTTTTTTTTTTTTTTTTTTTTTCCTTTTGGATGAGTTTACTTCTCTTGATGTATGGCCTAGATCTGTCCTAGCCTACTTTGAAAGCTGGTAAATGAGTAAAGCTGGACTTTGGGATTAGAAGTGATGTGAGGGCAAATGTATTCCCACATTTGAAGAGAGTTCAGGTTCCTTGGGGCAGGGGGTGTCTATGTGTGGCAATGTACACAAATTTGATGCTCTAAAAATGGGAGATTTAAGCATTTCTATTTGCAGGGAAAGGCTTTTTTCTACTTAAACAGGAAAAAAAAGCTGAGGATAGAGTTAAGGATGAAAGGACAGGCTGGAAGACCTGGGGTTGTTTAGTCTGGAGAAGAGAAGGCTCCAGGGACATCTCAGAGCCCCTTCCAGTGCCCAAAGGAGCTCCAAGGGAGCTGGAAAGGGACTTTGGACAAGGGCTGGAGTGACAGGACACAGGGAATGGCTTTAAACTGCCAGAGGGCAGGCTGAGATTGAATATTGGGAAGAAATTCTTCCCTGTGAGAGGAGAGAGGTGCTGACACAAGTTTTTCTGAGAAACTGTGGGTGCTCCATCCATGGAGCCAGGTTGGATGGGACATTGAGCATCTGGTCTAATGGAAGGTGTCCCTGCACATGGCAGGAGGTTGGCAAAAAAAGATCTTTAAGCCATTCTATAAATCCAAAATTCTATCATTGGGAGCCTTTTAAAAGCATTTAGCTAGATATCCTCAAACCCATAAATGAAAAAGATAAACACAGCACTAAAAAATGCCACCACAAGCCAAATGCACCAATATCTACCAAAAAAACCCACAACAGTCTGTTATAGAGGGAAAGTAAAAGCTGTTGTGGAAATCTGGACAAAGGATAAATTGACAGCAAGCAATGCAAATTAAAAGCTTGAAAAATACAAGAGAAAAAAAAACCCCAAAAGGTGTAAGAATTTTATTCTTCAGAACAGCAAAGATGAATAAAAAAAGCAAAATTTAGAGTCTACTAAACCCATAATAAATCCTGATGGTATTGGTTTGTTACTAGCTCGAAATGACAGATTTATTTATAATAATGCAGGAATTCCAATAAACGCCTGTATTCTGTAATTGGAAGAGAGCCTGGTTCCTTAATCCACATCCCAGCCTAATGAAATACTTTTCATTACACCAGCAGCTGGAAAACCTGCTGTACATCATCCAACAAAGTGAGACGTGTGCAAGAGTAACAAGACAGAGCAATTTGGAACGCAGGGATTTTAACAGAGCAGGTTAAGATTAATTTGGGATCATTGCTCTTTAGGAAAAGAAAGGTGGAAGAGTTCCCCAAATCTGGAGAGAGGAGCATGTCTGTGTAAGCACAGCAGCCTCACATCTATCGTAGGCACAATATCCATCTGAAGCAAGATCCAAAAATTTAGGGATTGTGGGTAATATTATGATTATAATTGAATAATAGCACGCTCATTAAAACAGAGGCATTAATAGCAATCAACTTATGGAAAATAGATTTTGTCAAGCTAAATTAAAACTTTCTAGGATAATACAGAACTGGTTGTTGGAGTCTGGGAATTTGTCATTATTTGTACACATCATAAATAAGGCATTTTTTCTCAGTGACAGTGGATAAACAGAAGAACTCAATAATTCAGATCTTGGAAATATGAGCAGGACACAGAGGGGAGAACACAGAATTCAGATTTCCCATGAAACTGTCCTTGGATCTCCTGGTCCTTTCCAAGAAGGGTGTTGGGGAATGTCGGAAGGTGCATGAAAGAGAGCAAAGAACAAGCCAGGGTCTGAAAGTCTCCAAGAGATGATGTGACAGCTCAGAGAAAATCATGTGAAGAGCTGCTGATCCAGAGAAGTCAGATTTAAGTCCCATGAGATGGATGGATGGATAACCACAGGATCACAGAATGGTTTGGGTTGGAAGGGACCTTAAAGATTATTTAGTTCCAACCCCCTGCCATGGCCAGGGACACCTTCCACTAGCCCAGGGTGCTCCAAACCCCATCCAGCCTGGCCTTGGACACTCCCAGGACTGAGACATTCAGACATTTAGCAGGGTCCAGACATTTAGAAACCTCTGGATGAGCACCAGGGGAAAAAAAAAAAAAGTTCTGTGTATCACCTAAAACTTCTACAGTAAAATTAATGTAGGGTTTTTGTTATGATTTTTTTTTTTTTAACTATGAACAGTGCTCTAACCCAAACCAGAAATAATTCAGGGAGGCTCAGTGTCACATGCTGAGCAGGGTCTGAGTAGGCAGTGACAGCAGGATGTGCTGGTGCTCTGTCACCCAGGCCACGGTGGCACAGGGAGGCGGAGGGAGGCTCGGAATCGTTGCGTGAGGAGCAGGTCAGAGCCTGCACCCAGTCAAGACCTGCAAAGAACTTGTGTGTGGCTCAGGGCAGGTCTCTGGAGCCAGCAGCACAGAGCTGTCCAGGCCATCTGTGATGCACCCAAGGCTGCTGAGCAGCTTGGCTCCATCTGGAGCTGCCGTGGGCTCGCTGCTGGCGTTGCTGCCGAGGTCCCCTCCTCTGAGGATGGTCAGCTGTGGAGATGGGACATCTTTCCCCATGTCCCTTCAATGAAGGCAGATGGCCCTTTTGGCTGCCTCCACATCCTGTCTCAGGCTCCTGTGAAGCCCAGGTTATGCACAGGGATGCTGGCCTTCTCCCCATCTACTGAATTTCTGCACTTGCTCTCTGCATCTGCTCTCCCTGCGTGACCATATCCCAGGAGATAGGAATGGACAGGACACAGAAACACAGAAACAATGTGTGGAAAATCACTGCAGTTTTTGGGTCCCCACTGCCCCAGCACACAAGGCAGAGCAGGACATTCCCCTTTTCCCTGGCTTAGCCCCCTGTGCTCACACAGAGATGGGGCTGCAGTCATTTTTCCTGATGAAATCACCCCACCTGTGGGATGAAGGCCATGGAGACCTTCCCCATCTATGGCCCCTTCCCCATTCTCCTGCTTTTCCCCAACCTAAAAAGATGCCAGGAGGAACCAGGGATCTGTTCCTCCGGCCATGAGGGAGGAACATCCCTGCCATGCCCAGAGCTCTGGGAATGTGGGAAAGGGCTGAGGAAAGTCCTGGCCTGGCCTTTGGAGAAGGAACAAGGGAGGGGTGAAGCTGTGAATTGGGGTTCCTGTAGCTAGGGGAGGTCTGTACACATCTCTGTGGGGTGTGGAGCAGGGAGTTGGGGGTGTACGGGGTGAGAGATGGGGCTGTGAGGGGAGTCAGGGGCATTTTCAGGTCTGTAGTGTTACATCCATAAATGGGATGTGTGGACAGGGCTGTAGGGATGGGGAGGTGTGCTCAGGTTGTGTGGGGACAGGGCTGTAGGATTATTTATCCACGTGTCCCACATGTGGATCAATATGGTGCCACAGGGCTATGGGGTTGTGCAGCACGTGTTGGGTGGGAAGTTGTGCATAAGTATATGGGATAAATGGGGCAGAGCTATAGGGTTAAGGCTGTGCATCTGGAACAAGTGGGACAGGGCTACAGGCTTAAGGAAATATATATGGGATATGTGGGACAGGGCATAGCCTAAGGAATTGTATATGGGATAAGTGGGAAAGGGCTATAGAGCTAAGGAGTTGTATATAGGATATGTGAGGCAGGGTTGTAGGGTTAAGGTGTACATGGGATAAGTAGGACACGGTTATAGGGGCAGAAGAGTGTATATGGGACATGTGGGACAGGGCTAGAGAGTTGTTTATGGGATATGTGGGAAAGAGCTATAGGGTCAGTAAGGTGTATATGGAATATGTAGGGCGGGGCTATAGGGTTATGCATCCATGGGATGGCTGCGTGGGATGAGGCTGTGCACACATGGATAGGTGGGCTATAGGATTAGGGGGTGTATATGGGATATGTGGGGGCAGGGATATAGGGTCAGGAAGGTGTATATGGGATATGTGGGACAGGGTTAGAGCGCTGTATAAGGGATATGTGGGAAAGAGCTATAGGGTCAGGAAAGTGTATATGGGATGTGTGAGGCAGGGATATAGGGTTAGGGAGATGTGTACGGCGATGGTGAGACCGGGCAGCCCGGGGGCTGCGGGGGGCCGTTCCCACGTGTGGGGGATGATGAAGGGGTCACAGCGGGGCGGGGGACCCGGGGACGGACCCGCACCAGGATCAGGATGGAGACGCAGGTCCGGTGGGGGGCTGGTGGGGTGGGGGCGGCGGGGGGCGCGGTGCCCGCTCCCCGCCCGCCCTGACGGCCGCTCTCCCTCTCTCCCCGCTCCGCCGCCCCGTCCCTCCCTCCTCGCTCTCCTCCCTCCAGCAGAGCCTCCGCCTCCGCCTCCCCGCCCGGCGCCTGGTCCTGGCGCGGCTGCCGAACGGTCCCGCTCGACGCCTCCCGGACCAAGTGCCTGTGTGACCGGCTCTCCGCCTTCGCCATCTTAGCCCAGCTCAGCCCCGACATGGTGAGTCCCACCGGCAGCACCGCGGAGGGAGGAGCGGAGGGGCCGGGGAGGCGTGGGGACACGCGGGGGACAGGGCGGAATGAAGCGGGAGGGAAGGGGACGCGCCCGGGATGCAGCGGAGCATCCCCGGCGCTCGGCTCTCGGGTACCGCGGAGCCGCGGCGGGGACAGCCCCGAGCGCGGCCGCTGCTGCTGCAGTCCGGTGTCACCGGGGCCGTGGCGACACAGCGTGAGGCTTTGCATAACCCTCCCCCTTCCTTCCCCGCCGTCCTTCTTCTCCCCTTCTCCCCCGACCCTGCCCGCAGCTTTGGGGACACAGGCGCACGGACACCGGGGGTGCTGCCGCGCCGCTCCCCTCGTCCTCCCCATCCGTCCTTCCATCCCTGCGCTGTGCCTCGGGACGTGAATCCCGCTAAACGCGGGGAGCCGCCGGCCCCCGCAGGCGTCTTCACTCCCGTGGGCTCCCCCACGCACGAAATCTTCGCACGTGGCTTTTTTTGGGGGGGGGCGGAATCTCCCCGCTCCGCCTCCCTCCCCGCGTGTCTCCATCCCCGCCTCGCCGTCCTTCCCGCCGCCCCACGCAGTTTTTGGGGTGTCTGCGTGTCTGGCGGCGGGGGCGGAGGGGGTCCCGCTCTGGAATCGGGGAGCGTGGAGGGGAGGAGTTGTGAAGTTTTGGCCGCTTGTTGGGGACACGAAGTCGGTGCCGAGTCTCGGACGGAGCCTTCCGAAAAAAAAAAAAAAAAAAGTGCGAGATTCCTAGAAATTATCGCTGGGCGGCTGCACCCTGAGTCAGAGCACGGGGAGGGTGCCAGGGCACTAGAGACGGCACTGGGGTGGTCAAAAGCGGCTTCGCAGGCTCCTCTCTTCCACCTAGTGCTTTTGAATTTGTTTTTTCTTTCTTTTCTTTTTGTTTTTTTAAGTAGTTCATCCCTTTTTTGGACAGTTCCCAGGTTCACAGAGCAAAGCCACCCCCTCCTCCACCTAAAGCTTCTCCATCTGCCCGGGCACTGGGAGTTACTGGGCCCTTGCAATTATTTACTAATTATGGCTTGCTTGTTAAATGCTGGCTTAATTCGGCAAAAGGGGAGGGGAAAGGAAGAAAGGAAGGGTGAGCGTGGTAAAGGGAGAGGGGGGATCACATTTTCCAAGATGAAGGTTTGGTTTATTATTAGAAACACTAATGTATTTGGTCCACTAGTTACCATGGAAACAACATCTGCACTGAAGTGGTTTTAAAGACACAGTGTTGGTTGTGTTTGCCCGGGCCCCGAGCAGGCCCAGCCACCACAGGGATAAGAAATGGGCTCTGGGGTGTTGGGCAGAGCAGCTTTTGGGGTCCTCTGGACAGAGGCACCAACTCTGTGGTCTCAGGTAGAGATATTCTGATTGAAGGATGCTCAGAGGTAGGACTGGGAGTGTGTTCCCGCTTGGAAGCAGCTGGTCGCATCAATCCTGGCATCCCTGCACCCATCTTCTTCCGTGGGTTCTTGTTTCCTTGTCCTGCCACCAATACCCAAGCGGGCAGGGAAGCAGCTGCTGGGCTGGGGCTCTCCAGGAGTGTTTCCAGCCTTCTGGAGGTGGACAGGGTGATCTCAGGTGAGCCAGGTGGGGTTTATCAGCTGCCCTGGGAGCTTGCAGGGCTGTGACCTGCCAGCAGCAGCTTTAGGGTCTGGCTCTAGAGGTTGTGATTGATGAGTGAGCTTTGCCCTGCATGGGAAGGACTCCGAGATATCCACACTAAGTTTTGGGAGGTTGCTTGGCTGGGGAAAATGAATTGGGATTTCTGCTGCAGGGAGGCTTCTAAGGCAAAAGCCTGCAATGAAGCGAGCCCAGATGTGCAGCTGAGCTGCTGGTGAAGGTCCTCTGCTGATCCATCTTCTGCAGGTGGGCAGAGGATCAGGCAGTGTGGGAAAAGCAAAGGGAATCTTTGCCTTGGCCAAAGCAGAAGTTTCTCTTATGTAGATTTTATGTTCACACACTGTGTGGTATTATTTCATTAAGCAGCCTGAGAAAAAAGGGTTAATTTGATGTGGCCAGATGCTGCTTCTCCCTCAGCTCCAGGTGTTTGGATGTTATCTGGATAACACAGGGTGGGTGTCAGCCCTTTATCATCCCTGCAAGTATTTTTGCATTTGAGAGTGGGCTTGGCTGCAGGAGGATACAGCTTCCTTCCCCCAGGCATGTTTTATTATATCTGCAACTAAACTCGCAGCTGCTCCTTTGGGGTTTAGGCCTAAAATTGCTTCTTTTGCCCTCTTTCCAACTCTTCTGGCTGCTGGTTTGGTTATGTTTTCTCAACTCATTTTTTCCCGGCCTCGAGTCCACTCATGAGCATCAGGATGAGTCCTTTGGCTGTGCTGGGGAGAGAACTGGGGCTTGGATATCCCCTGAGTCCCCCAGCTAAGCCAATCCAAGAGTTTGATCATGATGGGGAGCACCAGCGAGGCTGAACCAGCTGGGACCCATCTCCTGCCTGTGCCTGCCCTGTGAGCTTGCATGGCTGTGCTCATCCAGCTCCTCATTCCCTCGCTTTCCTCCCCAAAGCTCATTCTGAACAAGCCCACGTTGCCTCCCGTCCCCAGAGGTGGCATCTCGTCATCGTTGGTGTCTGCGGTGGTGACATTTATGGTGCAGTTTTTCATGTGCCTTTGGAGCTCTCAGGACAAGAAGCTCCGTCCGCCTGTGTCATTAATATTATTTATTGCTATAAATCTCCCTTCTGGAGCCTTTTGGCCCTGGCAGCTTGAAATATTTGTAACCCTGGTATGGGCACAGCTCCTTTGCAGAGAAAAAAGGCTTTTGGGACGACTGTTGCTGCTGGTTTGGTCTGGCCAAGGACAGTTTGCCTGGGCTGGGACCGGAGAGTTGATCTTTTAGTGGGGAAAGGAAGCAGTTTTCCTTGATTTCAGTGAAGCTGGAGGCTGAAAGTGCTGTGTTTTGAATCAGTCTGGGAGACAGACATCCCTAAACCGTGGTGGAGCTGTTCAGATCCAGCTCAAAAGCTGGAGTTCAGATTTGTGTTTGATTTCCCCTGCTATTTTCACTTGACAGAGGCAGCCTTATGCCCTGCTTTGCCACAACTGCTGTTTGACCATCATGAAAGATTAAAACCTCTTAAATTAAGGAACACACACAAGCATTTTGGGACTGTCTTCTTGTTTTGGCTTTTTACCCTGCCTGTCTTGGAAGGGCAATGCCTGTGGTGCTACACCTGCACAGCAGCCGTGCTAACAGAGAATGAGGGCAAAGGGAAACCACAGAGCTGCATGTGAGGCGTGTGGTGGTGGTTTTTTCAATATATTTTGGCAGTTTTTGGAGGTGGGAAGGAAGCCTGAGGATGAGCAGCAAAGCCTTTCACTCTTTGGTTGTCTCATCTGAGTTTGGCTCGTGTTGTCTTCGCTGCCTTCCACCTTGTGCTTGGCCTTTGTAAAGTCAATCAAGCTTCAAAGCTTTGTTCAGGACAGCTTGGATGGGGTTTTGGGAAAGCTGGTCTGGTGGAAGGTATCTCTGTCTGTGGCAGGGCTTTGGAACTGGATGATCTTTAGGGTCCCTTCCAACCCCAGCTGATGGCTCTGTGATTTGTGTAGCCCTTAGGGCTGGAGTAAAACTCTACAAATAAATCTCTGTTGTCTCTCCCCCTCCTTATTGGTCCTGCCTGTAGAAAGCTGAGCAGAGAGAGGCATCTGAGCTGTCCTCTCATTTCTAGGCTTGATGAAGATTTGGAGCTGGTGGCAAGAACTTGTAGGAGTGCTGAGTTTGTTATGCCTGCACTGAGTTTTTGGGACATCTCACCTCCGTGTTAGTGTTTTCTGACAGGCAAAACCAGTAGGGCTTTGTTGTAGCAGAGCTGGCCTGGGTGAGTGCTGGCCAGACAGATGAGCATCCAGAGTGAGCAGACCTGTGAGACAAGAGGAAACAGCCCCGAGTTGTGCCAGTGGGGGTTTAGATTGGATATTAGGAAAAAAATTCTTCATGGAAAGTGTTGTCAAGCATTGAAACAGGCTGCCCCTGGAAGCAGTGGACTCGCCGTCCCTGGAAGTGTTCAAGAAATGTGTGGATGTGTCACTTGGGTGCTGGGTTAGTGGTTGGACTTGATGGTCTCAGATATATTTTCCAACCTTAATGATTCCGGGATTTGTATCCCAGGATGTTGGGAGAGGCTTTGTTCAGTGTTATCTCCATTTTGCAAGAATGGGAAGCACCTGGAATGGGTGTGCACACCAAGAATGGGTGTGCTTCCTTCCCATGGGGATAGAGCTTCTCTCTCACATTTCCTTTTCTGTCCCTGAAACCCTCCCATTTTGGAATGGAAGGGACCTTCAGAGATCTTGTTGTGCCTTGAGGATCTTCCCCCCAGGAGATTGTCCTGTGCTACAGGAGCTCTCTGTACTTCATGGACAGTGCACATACACAAGGTGGGTTATTTTAAGCTCCTAAATTCTGTAGGGCCTCTCTTGCACAGGGAGGAGATCCAGATTTCCCAGCAGCAAAATTTTTTTTAAAAAAATTGATGTTATGGATCAAATATTTTGTAAGGGTGCAGCAATTCTGACAACATTTTGATGGAAAATTATAGCAGTTTCATTTAGATAAGACTGGAGAACTTAATTTGGAGGTGAACATTTTAACATTTATATTCTTCCATCACTTAGCACGTGAAATTTGGAGTTGGGATAAGAACAAAACGTTTTGCATACCTGGAGAACTGACAGTTCTCATGTTCACAACAGTTTCCAGAATTAGTTAATGTTGGTGCTGCTTTTTCTGCAGTTCAAAAGTTGGACTTTTCTGAGGAAGGGAATTTTTTGGTTTTGTCAGGCTCCAAGTCTTTGAGACATCAAACTCTGGTCAGGGTGTACAGGGGTTTAGGGAAGAGTTTGGTGTATTGGGTGTGTTGTTGAGGCTACAGCCAGAGCTTTTCTGTGCCTGTCAGGGAAATTGTGACCTTGAGCTAAACACTTCCTTGCTTTTTGCTTCCCTTTCTCCAGCTGCAGCACCCTTGCAGGTGACATCCCGGGCTCTGTGCATCCACATTTGCACAGTGCCCTGAGCCTGAAGGGTGCTCCAGGAAGCACCAAGTGCTGTCATTTCCCTGACAGAGCATTAGGAGCCTCCTCTTGCCCGCTTGGCAGGAGCTGTGCCGGGGTGAACATTGCTGAGCCACGAACATTTGGGCTTTTGAGGCCCAAATCCTCTGCGAGCTCCCGCGCTCGTGCTGCTGGCACCTCTCCCTGCAATCACCCTGTCCTCTCCAGGATGCTGCTGTGTGTAGAGTGTCTCTTAGGAGCTGATTATGCCTCTTGAGCTGGAAATGTTGCCTGAGATTTCCTGGGGATTTGTGCTGTTGCCACTGAACTCCCTCTGGGTGTGGAGATGCCAAGGTGGGAGTGGCAAAGGGCCGCTCCAGCTGGACTCCTGCTCATCCCAGGGATGCTCCGTGCTGGGATTGGGGAAGGATGTGATCTAAGTGCTGCTGGGGATTTCTGGGCTTTGCCCATCTCCTGCTCCACAGCAGGAGCAGCTGCTGTGTTTTCTCTAGGGTGCTTTTCCTCAAGGTCCATGGCAGCCTGTAGGATCAAGCTGGTGATTCTGTAAATCACGGGCTGCTCTTTGCTGTGCTCAGCAGGGAGGCTCTTTTCACTAAATCCAGTTTAGCCCTCCTGAGTTTCAGCAGGCATGGATAGTATGGAGAAGACAGGGTAGGAACCAGCTGGACAGACAGTTTTCCCCTCCTACTCTCTCTCATAATGTGATTAAGAGGGAAACAGGATGTGTGATGCTCTTAGGGGGCCAAACGGGCCAACCCACGGTCCAGCTCCCTCTTGAAAGAAGTACATTATTTTTCTGAAGTGCCCTCTTAACAGAAAGCACTGGACTGTGTTCCTACATTTTCACTTTGCTGGAAATCACCTGGTTTTAAAGGGTTGCTCTGTCACTGACGTGGAGTCTGTCAGTTTGTGCTGCAGAGTGAATTCAGGCTAAATCTCATTTGAGTTTGGAGAGGACCCGGAGTTGATGTACAGGTGATTTATGCTGGGTTTTAAGAGGCAGGGGATCACTGGCAGAGCTTGTGGTGTGCTCCAGGTGCCAGAGGCAGCCTGGGTTTGTTATTCTGCTGCAAGAATTGACTGGAGATAGCCACTGCTGTGTGCTGTACACAGATATCTAATAAAAGATCCCATTAGCAAATAAGTGACTGATAATGGAAGATACACAGGCAAGGCACGAGAGACAAGTGGGACAGGAATTCCCTCTCAGCGCTGTGCTGTGCTTCTAGCAGAGACAACACTTGAATATATTAAAAGAAGACAGGTAGCACAGGAGGTAATAATAGGAGGATTTGGCTCAGCATAATAAGCAGTCATCCAGCATCCCACCTCCTTGGCGGCTGTCTGCGGATTTCGCTGTCTGTCGATCCGCCGGGTACTTGGGGAGCTATTCCCAGCTGACAGCTTCCCCTCCCCGAGCTCCTGCTCGGCGCTGGTGGATTCTCCCAGGTCTTTAACTCCTGACAAAACTCCAGCTGGTGGGATTGCAGCAGCGTGGGGCTGCGGCTCGGCCCCCGCCAGCCGGAGCCGGCGCAGCCCTGGCAGGGACTCTTCTGCAGGCAAATGCTGCATCACCCTCCCGTGTCTCTCCATCTGAAGGGGATGTGGGAGAGGAGCAGGATCAAGTGGCTGGGAGCTTAAAGCCGTTGTGGGATTCAGTGCTGGAGCGTGAGTAATGCCGAGCCAGATTCACCCTTGGGTGGAAAGGCGAGAGCGGCGCTGGCGTTAACCAAGTGACCTCAGGAGCAGAGCAGGGCTGGGGTTGGTCCCCTGTCTTCAGCTCAGATTAAAGCCTCACGGAGAATGCTTGGGATCCTGCATGTCCAGGCATTCCTGAGGGGTTTGGTGCTTATTCTGAGTTGCTGTGCTTAATGGCTTGTTGCCACAGTGTCAGCTTAGCAAGTGTGACAGCTGCCCTATTACCCTGCCACAGCTTACTGCTCTGCTAAAGGAGGTGTGGATTTAAGCCAGGACACCAGGGCCCTCCCAATTCCCACTTTCCCCTTTCCTAAGAGCTCGGGAAGCAATGCTCAGCCTCACTTGTGGGCAGATTTGAGGGCCAAAAATGTGATCCAAGTGTGTGAGTGTTACCTGCCTGGGATTACTCTACTCTGGGTCCAGGCAGGATGACTGGCACAGCCCGGAGTGTGGGAGGGCGTGTGGGAGAGGATGATGTGTCAGAAATGTTTGGTGTGGTGCCTCCACACAGATGACTGAGCTCTGTGAGACATTTTGGCTCTTTCCTCAAAGAAAAAAGGCTGAGGGGAAAGAGGATGATAATCTTCAAAAGGGTTGAAGGTGGCTGTGGAAAGGGAATAATCTGCTTTCTGTGTCTGCTGGGGATTGGGCTCAAATTGCAGAGTGAGAGATTTAATTCAGACACAAGGGAAAACCTTCTGACTGCAGGGATAGTCAAGAGCCCAGACTCCACCAGCAAAGGTTTTATTGAAGAGGCTGGGGGTGGTTTTGATGGTTTTGCATCAGGCTGAGGCATGAGCTGAGCTCTTCAGGTCTTTTCCATTCTCCCACCTGGAGTTCTGGGATGTAGATCCCCTTGGTGTCTGTGCCTTGCTGTGTATAAAGAGAGGAACATGGCAGAGGGACAGCACATTGGTGGGAGGCGGAGGAATGGGCTGGAGGCAGGTGGGGAAGCCAAAAATCATCGAGTCTCTGCACAACTTCCCACTTCCACCTGTAGCTGTCCATCCACTGTCATCTCATATTTACAACCTGCAGTTTGTACTGCTGTGCCAGCCAGGAGGCTTCAGCTCTGAGAGCATCACTTCAACCTGCTCAGCACTGAGCCACAAAGCCACCCTGACCCAGCAGAGTGGGAAATTCAGCTGAATTTTCCATCTGGAACCCCAGGATGCCGGGGTGGGGGCGGGCGTGGGGGCCCGTGTAAACAGCACAAGGTTATTAGTCACGGTCACATCTGCCAGGATTGGGCTGTGGGCATTGCAGCAGGCACGGCTTTGTAGGAGAGGTTTGAGGCTCTGGGTGGATTGGGATGTGGATATTACACCAGGCAGGGCTTTGCAGGAGAGGTTTGGAGCTCTGGGTGGATTGGGATGTGGGTATTACACCAGGCAGGGCTCTGCAGGAGAGGTTTGAGGCTCTGGGTGGATTGGGATGTGGGTATTACACCAGGCAGGACTTTGCAGGAGAGGTTTGAGGCTCTGGGTGGATTTCAAGGGGGCTCTCAGGGAGCTTCTCCCAAGGCAGGAGGACGGCGTGGGAGCATCACAAAGGGGCTTGTTTGAAAATGGTAACGAGTGGGTGCTGGAGGCTGGGTTTCATGGGCTCATGGGGTGGGAGTCAGAGTTAGTGTTAAATGAAATTATCTTCCTTTTCAAAGCACTTCAGAGACTGAGCGCGGTGCGTTGGAAGAGTCAGGCAAACTGTTGAGTGTTGCTTGTCTTTCTTTTATTATTCTGCACCTGTCTCCATTGTACTTTGGCCTGCAAAAGCAATTCTTTAGGTAAATTTGACAATCTGCTTCACCTCTGAGCCCTTTATGCTCTGCACAAAGGCTGAGGTTGCCCTTAAATTGCCATGCAGTAGGAAATGGGTAAGTCATTTTTATTATGTTCATTTAAGCCCAAATTGAAGCAGTTTATGAAAGGTTTGTGCCCTTCATACTTTTGCTATCAAGTAATAGCTGGGTGGATAAACCTGCTGGCAAGATTCTGGTAATCTTTAATCAAAACTGGGCAATATGTGTGGAAAAGTAATGTCAGAGTTGTAATTGGGAGTATTTGAGCTCGAAATATCCCTCTAAATGTGAGGAGTGTCTAGTCAAGAAACTGATATTGTGCTGGGTGTGATAACAGCCAGCCAAAACTCAGCCTGCAGCTCCATTGCTCTCTGCCTACCTGCTCTGCTCACCACAAGAATATACAGAATATATTCAATAAACCCATGAAAGCAAAATGACTCCGCTCTTCTCCCACAAGTGAGACAACGCTTTCATTTTCCGTGACAAATGGTTCCTTTTCCTCTTTTTAAACATGGCAATCATGCCAGCATCTCCCCAGGTGGGGAATATCCGACTGCTGGGGCCACTTTTGATTTTGTTTATATCAGCTCAGTACTGCTGTAAATCCAGAGGCTGTTACAGCTCCCCTTTCCAATCACTCAGCTGTGAATGAATTGGGGGTTGGAAGCTGATTCCTTGAGGGATGCTTGGAGATCTCTGTCCACATGGAGGGAATTTTTCACCAGTGGTTCCCCAGTGACCAGCTGGGGATGGAAACACGATCCCCGGGGCTCCTCATATTACAAGGGGAATAAAGCTGTCGTTATCCTCATAACAGCAGAATAACCCAAATGGCTGAAATCCCTTCATCTTCTTGTCTCAGCCAAGAAGCCCCTGAAAGCCTCTGAGGACTGGAAGGGAGCTGGGGACGTTTTTACTCCAAAGTTGTTGGTTCAGCCTTAGTTTGGTTCAGGAGCCATTGTTAGGGCAGGAATCTCCAGTGATTGAATAGTGAGAGATGGGAGCATCTGCAAGTAAAAATAAAGGTTTGTTCAACCTGGGGAAGAGGAGACTGAGGGGAGACCTCACT
This sequence comes from Cettia cetti, assembly GCA_013401135.1. Taxonomy (NCBI): domain Eukaryota; kingdom Metazoa; phylum Chordata; class Aves; order Passeriformes; family Sylviidae; genus Cettia; species Cettia cetti. Next base: position 25,672 of record VZUI01050008.1, read on the forward strand.
GGGGTCTTCAGCTTCCTCATGAGGGGAAGCAGAGGGGCAGCACCAATTTCTTCTGTCTGTGACAGTGGTAGGACCTGAGGGAATGGCTGGAGCTGAGTCAGGGGAGGGTTAGTCTGGACATCAGGAGAAGATTCTTCTTCCAGGGGGTCGTTGGGCACTGGAACAAGCTCCCCTGGGAATGCTCACAGCCCCAAGACTGACAGAGCTCAAGGAGCATTTGGACAATGTTCTCGGGCACTGGGTGGGATTGTTGGGGTGTCCTGTGCAGGGCCAGGACTTGGAGGTCCTTGTGTGTCCCTTCCAACTCAGGATATTCTATGATTCTCTGAATTAAAGGGTCTTGGGTAAAGGCAGGTTTTAAGAGATGCTTCAGGCACGGCTTGTGCAGTCTTTGCACAAATGTTCATTCCTTGTGCTTTGGAGGAAGGTTTCTCATAAGGACTGCTCTTCATCAGGCGAGGGGAAGGGGACAGTGGATATTTGCTGTCTCTGATGGTCGGCAGATGGGTGATTGAGCATCTTGGGCAGGAGCCACCCTGCAGACACAGAGCTCAGGTGTTGCCCTGCCCCTCAGGGGAGCCTCTCCAAAGGGCAGGCTGCACAGGAATGGGGAAGGAATGTTTTGCCCATGCTGTGGGGAGAGCTGCTGGTCTGGCACCACTCTCCAGCACGCCACTGCTAGTGTAAAACAAACAGCGGGCTGGTTTGGAGTAATTTGGTGAAATGCTGTTGCCTGGCACAGAACCAAAATACTGCTTAAATCAGGATAAACACAGTCTGGATTCTACTCTCATTTTCCATTCCCAGTCTGCTATGGACTTATTTTAATTTAGCTGTGTGTAAATCTTACCACATTTCCCTGCAAGGTGCTCAGCTGGGAAGCTACAAGGGATGAGGGCAATGTGCTTCCAAGTCAGTTAAGGAATTTAAACTCTTTGTTCTCTGTGTAGCACAAGGAAAGGACAATTCCAAGCACGAAGGTGCAGGAAAGAAGACTCATTTTTAAAGTAGTTACAGAACATATGTCCCTGTGGTAAAATAATGCCAGTAATGGTAATAGTGGTAGTAATAACAATTATTATTATGATAATGATAATAATTGTGAGTTCCATGGCAGAGGCAGCTCTAGAACAGAAGCAACTTGAGCAGCTCCTGTAATTGTCCCTAATATTTAATTTTTATGATGCTCCTTGGATGTGTCTTAGCTTGTGGCAACCAGCAACATTCAGAATGTGGCATGGTCCATGAATCATGAAATCATTCAGGTTAGAAAAGACCTCCAGGATCATCAAGTCCAACCTGAATCCTGACTGAATGCCACCACGCCCCCTAAACATATCTCAGAGTGCCTCATCTACCTCTTTTTTTTGAACATTTCCAGGGATAGTGACTCCATCACGTCCCTGGGGAGCCTGTCCCAATGCTTAACCACCCTTTCAACAGAGAATTTTTGTTTCCTAATATCCAAATTGAACCTCTCCTGGTGCATTTTGAGACCATTTCCCCTTGTCCTATCATTATTTGCCTGGGAGATGCAGCCGACCCTCACCTCAGCACAGCCTCATTTCAAGGAGTTTTAGAGAATTAATGTTGCACTGAGCAGTATGGACAAGTCCCCTCTGCTTTGAATGTTTTTATGAATACCTGCATTGTACCACTTCATCTGAGGGCAGTGGAGTGGAGCCTAGAGCATTTGATTTTCCAGGACTGGCACGGGGAGATTGAGGTTTGCAGTTTCCTGCAGTGCCTGTGTCAGTGCTGCTGCACAACGTGATTAAAGTTTACTTCTGCCCCTGTTTTCTCAGAAGCAAAGAGCTGCTGCCCGTGGAGGAATTGGCCATTTTGATTATTGCCATCTTCGTTGTGGAAAATGGTTTTATTTTCTCCTCTCTATGCTTTAAAGGGGAAGGCTGGAACAGAACAATTTTTCCGTATGCAAGAAAAGCAAAGGATTAAAAACCAGATATGCCATCTGACCAGCTCACAAACAGTTAAGCCAAAAGCTCTCTCCTGTCTCTCCTCCATCCTTCCCAAAGGTTTTGCAGAGAATAAGGTGCTGGTGCTTGATTGTTGTGACACAGCCCTAGGAACCCCCCGAGGCATTTGCACACAGCAGGAATCTAAGCTGAATTAAGCTTTGGAAGAGAGATGGAGGAGCAGTGTTATTCCCTTCCATGTCCAGGGGATCAAAATAGGCCCCTGAGAAGATAAAGCTGGTGTTTGCCACCTAAACCAGATCAGCTGAGAGGCCTTTGAAAAGATTGGCTTAAGTGATGGAGCTGTGTGTCCACAGCTGGGAACAGACCCCGCTCTCCTCCTTGGGGTCCCCTGCTGCTCACACTGGTTCCCAACCCACAGCTGGCAGAGGGTGCAGAGTGAGTCCAGGCTCTTCCTCAGAGCTCCATAAAACCAGGATTTCAGTAGCTTGGCTGAGCGAGGTGCAGTTGGAAAGGGACAAATAAAGTGAATAAAGTTTTGAGCGTTTTGAAGAATGATGGTAAAAGTGTTTGGGAACAGCTGGTTGTTCTCCTCTCAGGAGGAGAGTGTTTCTCAGCATTGATATAGCTCTGATCCATGCATCCTTGACATCAGGACTGGGCACTGAGGCACTGGAGGAGCAGCCTGGGTGTTCCAGCAGGGCGGTGTGCTGGCCCTGGCATTGCTGACTGGCGGGTAAATAATGCCCACTGTTAACTCCTGTAATTCCCTGCCAGCCTGGAGGAAATTATCCTGACAGTTCCCATTTAGGAGAGGCTGAGTGACCACTCCTCTGCCCTGAAAACTTCGTCAAGGCTGTTTACTAAAAGCAAATTGTCACGTTGTATTTTGTGAGCGGACTGAACACCCACTGAGGAGTTAGCAATTGTTAATAAATAGTAGCGTGCTAAGACATCTCTCTGGGTGATTTTTGTGTGCTGTAATTACACAGAATTGCCTGTTAGACTGGCCAAATAACATAAAAAGAGCCCTGAGCTCCACAAATGTGTTCCTGATAATAGGTGGCTATTAGTTTTGACATGAGAAGTCTGTGGTTTTGATACAAGGGAGGCGCAGCAAGGTGGAAATCCTCTGGACCTAGCTCGCAGTGGCAGGGGCTGAGCTGGGAAGTTGCCACATCTTCCAGAAAGAAGGTGTGAAAAGATGATTTATTAATGATGTCTCTAAGTGATCTTCATGCAGGGACCTCAAAGCCCTTCTCAGAGGTTAAATGATGGAGAATAGAAGACTCTGGGGAGACCTTATTTTGATTTTTCAATATGTGAAGTGTTATAAGAAAGGTGGAGAAAGACTTTTTTACGGGTTTAATTCAAGATAGAGTTAATTTTAGTAGCCAGTGTGGGGCCATATTTTGGGTTGTTGGGCACTGCCATTGCTACCAGAGTGAGAGGATGAGGGGGAATGGCTTAAACTGAAAGAGGATGGAATGACATTAAATATTGGGAAGAAACTTTTCCTGTGAGGGTGGTGAGGCCCTGGCACAGGTTGCCCAGAGAAGCTTTGGCTGCCCCATGCCTGGAAGTGTTCAAGGCCAGGTTGGACAGGGCTTGGAACAACCTGGGATAGTGGAAGGTGTCCCTGCCCGTGGCAGGGGGTTGAAATTAGATGATTTCAAAGTACCCTTCCAACCCAAACCATTCTGTGATTCCATGGAAAAAAAGGAATTTTGGTCCTTACTCACTGCTCATCTGCTTTGAATTGAGTGAACCTTGCAGACCTCTGACAAGGCTGACCCACCAAAAAAATCTCCTTTCACCCCTGGCCCAATCCTGCCTTCACTAAATCCCCGATTTCCACCAAGAGGAGCTTGTGTCCTTCTTGCTCTCTGCCTTGCAACCACTGCAAGAAATTGTTGGTCCAGGGAGAGAAAACGGAGCCTTCCCCTGAGCAGGCTCAGGATACATGGAAACTTCCCATCCCAATGAAGTATAAATGTGATATCCACAGGGCCTGGGCAGTGAGAAATCCTGAATCTGACCAAATTGGACATTTAAAAAATCAGTGGTTTTTTGGCAGCTGACAAGAGCACATTCACCTCTTGGTCACTCAACCCTCCTGAGTTGTTTTCTCCAGCACTGACACGCATCCTTTTGTTCTGGAAGCTGTTTGCTTCTGTAAGCCCTGCTAAAAGCATTATTTTCCAGCAATTTTAACAACTCTCTCCCTGCTTTGACAAGAGTTGTCCAACCAGCAGTGAAATCAATACGGCGAGGCTTAAAAAAAAACCTTCACAGGAGTCATAAAAAGCCTTTGGACCAGTGGCACAGCAAAACCATTCCTGTGCAATTCTTGGAGTAAATCCCACGCAGCTGGTCCAGTTCTGTGTCAGGAGAGTGGAATGAGCCTGGTTGCTTTGAGCCCGTGACCTGTGAGGGGAGGGAGAGGGACTTGCTTGGTCTTGCAAAGATGTAAAGGGCACTCTGGTCACAGCCTGTGGGACAGTTAGAAAAATTATAAAACCAAATTCCTCTCGCTTGCGCCTGCTGGTGTAACAAGGGGGAAAGATACAAACTGTAGCTTGGGAGTTGCATGGAATAATTTAAGTTGGGGAAAAAATCTCTGAGACCGTTGAGTCCAAACATTAACCTGGTAACGCCACATTCACGGATAAACCACGTCCCTAAGTGCAATGCCCAGGAATTTCCTTAATATTTCCTGGGATGCAGATTCTACCACTTCAGCAGCCTGTTCCAATGCCTTTCAGTGAAAAAATTTTTCCTGGCATCCAATCTAAACTTCCCCTTGTGTGACCTCAGGAAAAACCCTGTCACCAATAGAGAGTTGTGGCTCTGGAATGGGCACCTGTGGGATGGGAGCTCTGCATCTTGGAGAATTCCCAAATCCAGACAAAGCCATCACCAGCCTCACCTGATGTTAGTGCTGGTCTGGAGCAGCAAATTGGGTTGTAAAGCTGGAGATGTCCCTTGCAACCGGAGCTCCTGCAATTCTCTGACTTCATGAATCTTTAATTTCAAATTCACAGGAAGTCAGGCTCAAGGCAACTATTATGAATAGCAAACACATTTCTAAAACCAAACAAAGCCCACCCCCCCCCCCAAATTCCAAATTCACGTGACTGTGTTTAATTTCAGAGCAGAATAAATGGTTTAAATTTTCGGTAATTTTATTGGTGTGATGTTGTGCCTGTAAAGACTTTGTTCAAGCCTTTCTTGGTATCAAGGATAGAAAAAGCAGAAAGAACAGCTTGGTTGTAAGGTCTGGGGCAAACTGCACAGCATTAAGAAATACTTTGTTCTAATTGGAGCCTGTTTGACCCTGGAGCCAGAGCAGGGTAATGGAAAAAGCACAACTCAAATCGAGTCGCTTTTCACAGCATTCTGCAGAAAGCCAGAGAAGGAAAGGGAGAAATGCAGAGAATTTGAAAGGGGGAGAGCCGGAAAAATGCATTAAGAGCAAGAAGAAAAGGCAGAATATGCCATGGGAAATAGCCAAAGGAAGGGAGACAGAGAAGACAAAGGAGAGCAAGAATTAGGGAGAAAGGAGGAGAAGGAAAAAGGAGGAAGCAAGGTGAAATTGTAAAGGAAAGGAGGAGCGTCCTTCTGCCCTGCCAGGCAGAGCGATGAGGTGGCAGGACAGCGAGTGCCCCGAGGCAGCAGCGCTCGTTATTTCCATCCTGGCTGATGTCATTGATTGCCTCCCTCCTCCCCTGTCATGCCTGGTGACAGAATCGCAGCCCTTGCGACTCAGAACGACTTGCTCTGTTCCCGACTGGCCCAGGGAAAAGTTTTTTTTCCAGCTCCAAACAGGCACAGCTTTGTCTGTGTTCGAGGGGGTTTTTGGATGGCCCCTCTCAGCAGTTCCTCTCTGGGACCACCTCCACTCCAGGCAGGTGGGGATCCTATTCCTGGCCTGTCTTCTGCAAACAACCAGTTTTTTCCTCAGCTGTGGTGCTGGGAAAATCCCACAGGACTGTTCCTTCTCTTACCTTGACATTTTTTTCTTGGTAGCATCTTTATTTTTTAAGTCAACCTTGATTTTCCCATTTTTCCTTCTTTAAGAAAACTGCCCTTGCAAGGCTCAAATCCTGCAGCATCTGACCACCTTCTGTCAGAGGATTTAATTAGTCAGAAAAAATAAAGCAAATTATGATTTGTTTGCTGAAGAGAAGATAGAGAAAGTATAGGTGGGGAGGACAAAGAAACCTTAGTAATAAAGGAAGAAGGCAGAATCCTAAGGTTTTGGGGCCTAAGTCTTTAGGACTTTGTTAGGATAACAGTAAATGGCCTCAAGGTACACCAGGGGAGGTTTGGATTGGATATTAGGAAAATCTTTTTAATGGAGAAGGTTGTAAAGTATTGAAACAAGGAAATAGCAGAGTCACTATCCCTGGAAGTGATCAAAATCGTGGATGTGGCACTTGGGGGCATGGTTTAGTGGTAAACATGGTGGTGGTGTTGGGTTGATGGTTGGACTTACTGATCTTAAAGGTCTTTTCCAACCTTAATTACTTGATTATTCCCAAAGGAGTGAGCTCCTCCTCTTCCTGCAGTGGTTTTTGTGGTTATCCCCCTTCCTGATGCCAGCCAAAATCCCGTCAGGGCTGGACCAATCCTTCCTTTTCTGTAGGGTGGAGGAATGAGCTTCATGGCATCTCTTCAGGGAAAGTCTTTCTTTTAGAAATGGGGTTTGTGAAAATTTGTAGGATGAAGGAGGTGCAGATCAGAGTCTTTCCTGTGGGATTGGCTGCAGATGGACATCAGTTATTACCCTAAAGCTTGGATTAAGCTTGGCACTCATCATTTGTGTAATGCCTTGTCTAGGAGCAAACATCTGAGCTGGAACGATCCAGTACCTGCAGAAGATCCTTAATTAGCCTCAGGATCTAGGAGAGGATTATGGATGATGTGGGACACTGGATGGGGAAGGCAGTGAGAGAACCTGAGGTCTTTTGGGGTGGAGGGATCTCAGGGAGGATGTGGAAGGGAGGGCAGCTGGGGTTGCAGTGCTGGGATTTAGGGATGCAGCCTGCTCATCTCTGAAAAACCCAACTCCATTCCCTCGGTGAGCCTCGGATGGTTCAGGAATGAGTTACATGTCGGGCTTTCTTTGCTTTAATGGAGCTCCTCCCCCACTTTTATCCAGTTACCCATGAAAAGTCAGTGAAATGAGACCTACTTAAATCAAATGTCACAATTGATGCTCATCCCAGGCCACCATTTGTGCGATGTGAACTCAAATTGCCGTGGGGGGGGGGAACAGGGAGAGGGAGAGGCTTGGGAAAGAGCTCGGAGAGAGCGAGCAAGGAGCCATCCTTGGCTGAGCCTCTTGTGTTCCACAGTGCTTTTATCACAGCCGTGCACCTCTGCAGTGGGACAGGGCTGTTGTCCACAAGGATTCTGCAGGGGGCAGAGGCAAAGCTGTGGCTCCCTACAGGATGTTGCATCCACCTCTGCCAAACCCTACCTGACTGAATCAGAGTCCTTTCCACATTTCAGTTCATGAGGAGCAAAATGTGTGATATCAGCACTCATCCTGCCTGGATGATGTCCAAATTCAATTTTGTTTGATGGGAGAAAAAAAATCAAAGCGTTGATATTTTCATTGAAATTTATGTTTACTTCGTTCCAAAAAAAATGCTTCTAACCTTGCATGAATATTTGGCAGGAGTAAATTTGCAGTGTGGGAGCACAGTCATAGGAGTGAGTTGATGTTAAAAATCACAGTGACCCAAGTCTCTATAAAAGTTTAGGGAAGGAATCCACAGGTGAGCTAAAACATCTTTTCCATGAGCATTTTGGGAATCTCAAATCAGAGGAAGATGCAGGAGGGACTGGTGAGGCTCAGGTTTCCTGTCTTAACTGGTCTGTACCTAGTGAAGATCCCTCAGACCACCTGCACTCCTCTTAATGCCATCCAGGTACTCAAGCCATCGAATGTGTGTGACATCCCACCCTTAAGGGGAAGGAAGCACACAAAATTTTTTGGTGAAAAGGAATGGCAGAAGTCAGAGGGATCCCAAGTTTTTAAGTGAATTACAGATGGAAATTGTTGTTAGTCTCTGATCTGCTGCAAGCACAAGGCAGTGGGTTTTGGATGAAGGGATAGAGTGGAAGGAAAAAAGGAGATGGATTAAAGAGGGAGAGAGAGAAACAAAGGAGAAACAAGGAAAAGGAGAGAGAGAAATCACCAGTGCTGGCTCCAGCATTGATCCAGCAGATGGGGTGTCCTGGGGTGCCCATGAGCCCAGGGAGTACCTTTTTATAGATACGTTTTCTCTGCTTTAGAGATAAGCCTCTCTTTTCCTTGCAAATCAGTAGTCATGCACAGCCTGTTCTTCTAGACCTTTCTGGAAATGGATTGGAGCCTTCAGGGATCTTGAGTGGTCTTGATCCACCCTACAGTCCATGCCCAATTCTCAATCTTATTCCTGTGCCTGTGCTGTGCTGGGCTGTGCTGATCTCCAGGCACCAGAACAAGGATATTTTTTTTCCTGGATATTTTTTTCGCAGAAAAGTGCTGCCCTACCTGTGCATGGCCCCTTCTCCAGCCACACCTTGTTCTTGCTCACAGTGTGTTATTACCAGCAATCCTTGGCTGGCTCCGTGACCATCCATGTTTGAGACATTCACATTAATCCCCTTATTTTCTAGTCTTCTACAGTGTGTGATTAAATTTTGGAAGTTCTTGTTCCATCCTTCCCAACTGCAGCTGCAGGGTTCCTTGCAGTGGCGTGGTGGAAGTTTTGTTCCTCATTAATTCCCCCCACTTGTGAGAGGTGCCCTTGTTCAGAATAAGCAAATAAGGAGGATATTCCCAAGCCCTCAGAAATTCAGGGACAATTCAGCTCTGACCTCTGTGTATCAGGGTTGTTCATCTCTTTTTGTGGAGTAAGCCCGTAGTGACTTGTGGGCCTTGAGTGAGTGGACACAGGTTTGCTCTGGCCATGTGCTGAGCTGGCCAGGCTCCATTTAAACCCAGCACTGAGCCCTGCCTGATGTATTTCACTTTGCAGAAGGCTCAGTAGCCTGGAACAGAGCTGCTGTAGCCTCAGCTCCATGGCATCCCTCTGACTGGAGGTTCAGGCTGAGCAGCCTCATGCCTGCCAACAAAACGGTGTAGTCAAGCCCTTAGAGGACTGCCTGTTTCATTCCCAAATTCATGCATAATTTACTTCTCTGTTTTTGTTTTTTTTTTATCTCCTGTGCTAAGCCCTTGCTGTGTCAGAAACCATCTCATCTCCATGAGTGAAGTGTGAGGTGCTGGTGCTGTGCCAATCTAGTGACAACCTTGCCTCGGCTCCCTCTCCTCTGCAAATGGTGTGATCACCCTAAACAGAGGGTCCTTGGGGTGTCTGTGGGGGCTCTGCCTCTCTCTGCCTTGCTGCCAGCAGAGATCACTGATGTGGAAATAAGAAACGTGCCGGGGGAAAAGAAATAAGCCTGCAGCAGAGAAAGCCAAGTGGGATTGAGCTCCTCGCTCCGAGCTGAGGACAGGGCGAGTTCAGTGATATCAGCGTGGCAGATGTTGGGTAGTTACAGTCACAGGATGCAGAGAACTCCATTAGAGAGGTTACAGCGTGTGTTTGCTCTCGATGTTGCGAGAGCTGATATTCTTTTGTATTCAGTCAGGAAAAAAGAACCATTCCACACCAGGTTTTCCAGCCTGTGTGATCCCCTTCTACGAAAAAATACCTTGTGTAGTGGTGTAAGAGCAGTGGATTGATGGATGGTGGGTCCCTGGGGAGGATACACGTCTTTTTTTCTTCCCTTGCTTCATTTCATCCTTTTCCAGATGAATGTTTGTGGTTGGTGGAAAATTTTCACCTTCTTTTCATCCTCCACCCTTCATCACCTCCATCCCAGAAGAGCTCATTTGTAATTGTTCTGTTATTGCTTCATTAATTATCTTCCCACTTTCACACTGGATATGAAGGGCCTGATCCTCCTCTAGTAACCCACACCTTTCACATACCTGCCTTCCACTGATATCAGAATTGTTACCCAGGCTTTACACTGGTTTGTGGGACCAGAAAAAAAAATAAAAATTAAAGGCTGGATCAAGCAGAAACAGATCCTGGTCTCCTTCCCTGTTTATTTGTATGCAGAGTGTGATGTGAAGCTCAGCTGAGTGGACACACCAACAAACAGGAAATTTCTTGCCATGAAATTTTCCTGGTAGAACTGGCTGAACCAATTTTTTAATGTCTCACTTTCTCTCTTTCAGAACATGGAAAAGGTGCTGGTCCCTTCTGTCACGTTAATTGTAGGCTGTGGAGTATCCTCGCTGACACTTTTGCTGTTGATTATCATTTATGTCTCTGTTTGGAGGTATGGCTTTCATTCTCTTCTCTTCTTTTTGGGGAAAGTAACTGTCTTTTGACGTACACAGATCCTGGAATGTTTGCTCTGTGGTTTTGGGTGTCTGGTGCTCGAGGAGGAACTGTTTGGGAATGAGTGGGCCCTGCAGAAAGTCATCCTGGTGGCTTAGCTGGCATTATTCTCTCCTTTCAGTGCCAGAGAAATTAGCAGAGTGAAATTAGTGCCATGCCCTCATGTAGGGACATTGTTCCATTTCCAAAAGCCTCATGCCGGTTTCGGTGCCTCTGTTTACCCCAGGAAACCTTGTCAGAGGCGAGGTGGACACGCTCAGCCTCTTGGCAGGCAGATGCTGCTGCAGGGTAATTCTTTGGGAACATCCAAACCTCCGTGACCTGCCACGAAAACATCTGGCCTGAAGAACTGACAGAACTTTTCAGGAGCTTGAGGATCTTAAACCTTAAATCACCTAAATAACTCCCCAGCCTTTTAGCTCTGTTTTGCCTTCAGCTTCAGATGCATATGGGATCCCTCAGTACATCCCATTGCTAACAGCTCCTGTGCACAGGTCAGGTGGAACCTAAAATTTTGTCATTTATGGAGGCTGAAGAGATTTTGGAGCAAAGCTTTAAAGAACAATTGGCCCTTGCCCCTGTTTGATACATTCTGGTGACTCTAAGCTGGAGGACCCGAGGTGTCCAAGGGATTTTCTCCCTGTATTGCCTTGAACAAGGTCTGAGTTTATCCTACGAGATCCATGTCTCTCCTAAATCCATGGCAAACACGCTGAGACCATGGCTCAACACCAAGCAAAGACAAATCAGAACCAGGAGAATGTCTGTGAAATCCAAATGGAGTGGCTGCAGGGAGTACAGCTGGGTATTACTGGTGATCCTTTTGGGAGAAGGGATCAGTGTGAGGCTCTTATTTTGTGCACTGCTTCTTCTCAGTAGGAAGGAAAGGGTAAATTCCATTTGGAGATTGAATTGAGATAATTTTTTCTGCGCTTTGATAGAGGAAAGAAACGAGAGAGTAAAAACTGAGCGAAAATGCATCTTTTTTTTTGTTGATACTGTGACAGTGCATAGTGGCTGGTTAATTTTGGCAGCTGAAGACTGATCATGATAACGTTTATCTAGAACTCAGGTTTTTCCGTGCCTGGGGTATCATTGGATGTGCTCAAGTCCTTGTCCTCTCCTGCTTTTCCTCAGGCTGGGCGGCACTGAGCAGCGCCGGTAGGTGACTTACTGGGGTCACTGGTGTCAGGATCAAGTGGAAAGTCAGGCTAGAAGATTAAAGAGCAAGCGTTCGAGCCTCACCCTCTCTTTCCTATCAGAAACAGGGTCAGGATCTGAAGCCCAAGCTCAGACATGAGGCTGAATCAGTTTGGAGCATGCCAGAGCCATTTGGAATAACATGATGTATTTTTTTCCAGGACTGTGCTCCCCCCTACCCCTCCAATATTTACTGTTATTGAGGACAGTAAATTGCCTGACCTGTTTCAAATATGTTCTGTTTAATTTCTCATTCCACTCTTTGCCTTATGCCTATGCCCAAAACGATCATCAGGAATGGGAGGACACGTTTATGGGAGGCTTGAATGGGTATTTCTGAGCTAGCCAAGGATGGACATGCATTTCCAAGTGATCCTGAGACCAGCTATATCTTGATTAAAGGGCTCTCTATCCTGAGTCTCTCTGTGTAAATATTTGTAAAGCATGATCGGGTGATCTCTAGAATTTCTCTTTGGTGCGCTGAGTTTGTTCCATTTCTTCTCTGTAGATCATGTTTTCATGTTTTCCAAACTTCACAGCATTCCTGTGGCTGAGCCCTGAGCGCTCTGTGTGTCCTTTTTATTTTAGGCATAGCTGCTGGACGTGAATGTGCTTTCCTATCAATGGTCTCAGGAACTTTGTATTCAACATTATCTCCTGGCTCCCACTTTGTTTTGCCCTAAATGTTGTATATTCTGATAGACAGCAGCTGGAGGAGTGCTTAGAAATGGAATCAGCAGTATTATTGTCTCTAAAACACAGGAGCAGCATCAAAGCAGTTCTTTTCCACCATGTTGGAGAGAAACTCCTCATGTCCTGGCTGCCTGATCTTGTGTGGAGAGCACTCACCAGGGCTCAGCTGTTTTGGGGAGCTTTGGCCGGAAAATTTCCCATTCAGAACTCTGGACAAAGGCATCTGGAGCATGCATCCATAGACCCAGCTTGAGTATGAAACACTTCTGATGAATAAGCTCGCTGAGGCTGACAATCTGGAAGCTTTCCCAGAATTTTGCCCAGCTAGGGTTTGTTTGTATATATGGGAAGCAGAAAGGAAGGGAGGACCAGAAAGAGGGAGAGGAACAAGGTGAAGAAAAGAGGGCAGAGTAACAGGGAGGCGATCCCAGCTTTGGGCTACATATCAGGGAGGAAATTAATTTACCCTCCACTCCCCATTCAAAACCCCCCAAATAAAGGCTGCTCCTTGGTGGCACCTACCCAGCCACTGGCATGAATGGCACGAGCTTTTTGAGGCAAGTGATCGCTTCAGACGCGGCCAACTTGGCACGGCCCCCTTGGAAACTGGAAGTTGTTTCTGTTTGATGGCTGTTGGTGGCCTGTTGGTGGCCTCACTCCATTTCCCAGTAGGCAGATGGCTGCAAAAATCCCTGCTGCAGATGGTGCATCTCTGGTCTTATTAGCAGGCTCGGCAGAGAGGTCAGTGACACAGTGGGCCACAGAAGTGGAGTGACCTTGTTCCATCTCGGCACTGACTGTCCTGGGTCACAGCTGGAGGCACAATCTGTGTGTGGGCCACGTGCTCCACCACCCCTGTGGAAAAACGGGGGGGAATTGCAAGAAAAAAATTTGAAAACTGGCATGGAAATGAAAAACTGGGGAGAAAAAACCCAACCACTCAGGAGTCAGAACAGGTGAAATGACCTCTCTTTGCAAGCAGCTCCTCCACACACTGGCATTTCAGGAGTGCTCCAATGTGTTTTCCATGCCTGAACTCATTGCAGCTCAGCAGCCTCTGGAGTCAGTGACCTTTCCATAGCACGGGATCGATCCCTGCTATCGAGCAGCTCAGGCACCAGCCCATCAGCATGTGGGGCACGGCAGAGCTCTGTCCCTGGCTGCAGCTGGGTGAGTGCTGCATCGCTGCAAGAGAACAGCCCCAGCTTTTCTCACTCCGGAGAATTGATTGAGTGGCTGTCAATGAGCTCTCGAGGGGCTGTTAACACTTGCCTTAAACCCAGGAGCTCTGCCTGTGCTGGGGATGCTGAGGCACTCCTGGCCCTGGTGGGAGGTGGCAGGGATGAGTAAGTGGCTGTGAGGAGAGGGATGTGTGTACACACGGTGAGAAAGCAGCGGTGACTCAGTGTTTGTGGAGAGGAGTCTAATGGGGGCAGAGAAACAGACTGTGGGCTTTTCCCACCTTTTCCATCTGTCTCAGCTGGTGCAGGGTTCCCACAGCGTGTGGAGATCCTTGCTGCTGACCAGTGACAGGACCTGAGGTGATGGCTGGAGCTGTGTCAGGGTGGGTTAGCTTGGGAGATATTTCTTAATTCAGAGGGTGGTTTAGCACTGACACAGGCTCCCCGGGAATGGTCACAGCACCAAATATGCCACAGCTCAAGAAGAGTTTGCACAACACTCTCAGGCACAGGGTGGGATTGTTGGGGTGTCCTGTACAGGGCCAGGAGTTGGACTGGATGATCATTGTGGGTCTCTTCCAACTCAGGATATTCTGTGACTGTAGGACACAGGCTGGAGCAGGAGTTCCCTAAATTAGCCGTGAGTTTTCCCCAGTTTTGTGGCTGAGTACAGCATATTTTGATAAGTAGATAGAATCCATTTATCAGTAGAGGGGTAGCAAGGCAGCACCCTGGAGTAGCTCTGTCTTCACTGCAGATGTGTTTTTGGGCAAAACCCATCAAGTTTTATGTTTTTTTTTTTTCCTCTGACACAAATTCCTGACTTCTTTGGCCAGAGGGTCTGGAGAGGGATGGTGATTTCTTTCTGTGGAGCATCCTGTGCTGGAGAAGAGGAAATGGAAAGAAAAAAACCAAGCATGGCAGGAGGTCTTCTTAGCATTCTGACTGAGCAGAAACTTAACAAGGAAGTGTTTGGAATCCAGGTCAGGCTACTAAGGAGGTCTCTGGAAGAATTGCCCAGGATTTCAGGATTGAATTAGAACGGTCAGAGCTCAGCTGCCTTTGAAACTGGTCAGGGATGTGAAAGGCATCAGGAGTGGGTTCTGGAGGTATGTCAGCACCAAAGGATTTCCCAGGAAAGTGCTGTCCTGGTATTGCTTGGAACAAGCAGCCTAATGGATAAGGCAGTTGAAAAGGTGCAGGCACCCAGTACCTTTTTGCCGTGTTCTGCTGGCAAGGTTGGCTCCCAGGCACCCAAATTCCTCCACAGAGGCAGAATCTGGGGAAGAAAATGCTCCCCACTGCCCAGGAAAAGAGTGACAAGGACTGTTTAAGTTATCTGTGTGTTTGCAGATACATGGGATGCATTGAGGGAAGTGTTTGGTGTGACTGTGGAGCTGCTCTGTCACCTGGGGAGTTTCCTAAAGGCTAGAAAAAGGCAGATGTTGCACCCACCTATAAAAAAGGGCAAAGAAGAGGATCCAGAGAGCAGCAGGCTGGACAACCTACATGGCCCCTGGGATGATTAAAGAGCAAGTAGCTCTAAAGGTTATTTCCAGGCAAAATGATGGACAAGGAAGTGATTGGGAATAAACAGTGAAGATTTATGGAGGACAGGTTGTGCCTGGCTGCCCTGTTTTCCTTTTGGGATGGGATGACTGCTTACATGGACAGTGGGGAGAAGCAGCTGGTGTGGATTTTGACATTACCAAGGCCATTAATGCAAGTCTCCAAATGCATTTTTGTATCCAGATCATGGAATTATGCACTGGATTGGAGGCTTTATATCTGGATGGAATTCCTGCAGGATTTGAGGGTAGTGGTCAAAGGCTTGAGGCCTAATCAAGAGCTGGTCACCTCTGGCCAGGGTTGGTAGAGTGGCCAACGTTGTTTAATGTCTTCTTTAACAACCTGGGCAATGTTTGACACTCCTGAGGCCACACCTGCAAATGGTGCCCAGTATTGGATCCCCTCAATGCTTCCACATTGCAGCAAGTCCAGGGGATGCTGAGGGAGCTGGAGAATGTCAAATGAGGCAAGGGGAACAAACTTGGAGAAGAGGAGGCTGTTAAAGAGCAGTCATGGAGGAGCCAAACAACTTGCAGAGGTAGGCAGGGAAAGGTCTAGAGGCACCAGCTGCAGCAGGAAAAGACCCAGCTGGATATAAAGAAAAATAATCCTTCACCACAAGAGCAGTTAAGTTAAGCAGTTTAGTGCTGTAATAAGTCAGCCAAGAGAGATGGTAGCGTTTCTGTTCCTGGTGATTTTCAAATCTCAATCAGATGAGACCCAGGGAAACCTGATCTGACTTTGAAATCAGTCCTTTTTTTGGGCATAGGATTGGACTGGGAACTTGAGAGGTTTTGGGTTGGTTTTTTTCCCCAACCTAAATTATTCTGATTCTGTTCGTTGCCAACACACATCTCATTCTGTGGAGATTCAGGGATCTGGAGAACAAGATAAATTCTCAGGGTGTGAAGGGGAGCAGAGAAAAAGGAGAGTTGGTTTAAGGGGGCTTAAGAGGGAAAAGGTCTTAAGACAGCTGGATTATCTCCCCTTACATTAAAATACAGATTTATGATCAACTAATTTCTTACCTTTTTCTGACCAATGGAGACCTTAGAAGCTCATGCTAATAGCGGTGGGATCACAGTGTTGCTGCACAGAATTATCACATCTCCTTCCCACCAGGACAGAGCCCAAATGGCCCCTTCTACCCCACAGAAGCTGCTGACTGGAGATTTGAGGTTTTTCTTCACAGAATCAAAGCATGAACTGACTGAAGTCTCAGTACGCTACAGTCACAAATGGAGCAGGGTCTGAGTGATGCCCAGCAATGGTTGGAGCCCAGTGAAATCAGGAAATTTGGGCTCAGCTTGGCTGTGAAAGGAACCAGACGCTCATTTTTCAGCCTGTCAACCCAGTTTTGTTCTGAACTGGGATCCTACATTTTGCAACCTGTTCTGTGGCTGGGAGAGTTCAGGGAGAACTTGCTATGAACTAAATTTCCAATAGATTTATGAGGAGTTCATGCTACCTTTGCTTTTTTTATTTTTTAATTTTTTTTTGCATCCAGGAAAGCATATCCTCACCATTCATTTTTGTCTGAAGGTACAGCTCAAGAAGAAGTTAAAAAATAAAAGTTTTGCAGCCTTCATTAGGTATAAAGCACAGATTTACCGTTGGCAGAACACACAGGTTCAGTAAACCTGTCCTGCCCTCCTCATCAGAAACTCAAAACTCTGCAGCCAAGGCACGACCAACTCACTCTCGCTAAAATTAATTAATGAAATTAAATTCCCAACATAAATAGTTGATGTGCTGGAATATAGGAAATAATCCTGCATTAGCCTCCAGGGATGAGCTGGTTGATTAATACATCTGTTTCTAATTTATATAAGCATCAGCATCTCCTCTTCACTCATCTGGCATTCAGGCAGGGCACTTGCAGCATCTCTGAGATAATTCACGTGTGTGCGTGTTGGTGTGGTCAGATCTTGAGTCAACCCTTGAGGACTTGCACCTTTGCAGTTCCCTTTTTGTTTTATTGGGTACATAAAAAGTGCCTTCAAAGAAATTTCTCTCCTTAGCCAGTGGTTTGAATTAATTGTGGTGCTCTTACCTCGGCAGCGAGCCTGGTGCTGTGCTGCAAATCAGAAATGACAAATAGCTGCCTCCTGCAAGGTGCTGAAGGCAACAGCTCCCTAACTGCTGTCCCTGATGTCCCAAACCCACAGCTGCAGTTACGTATTTGGCCTAGTTTGGAGAAATGGTACAAAGAAAAAAAAAAAAAAAAGACAGAAATGCTTCTCAATGCTTCTCACCCCAGGAGGGGTTGTTAGGCTGCAGGAAGGGGAATGCTGAATCACACACACTTTGTTGTCAAGGTGCATGTGTTTGTAATCTGCTTCTATCGCCAGCATGCCTGTGGCTCTTGGTTGGGAATCTTTTCTGTGTGTTGCCTGTTTGTTTTCTTTCAAGCTCCTTTTCAAGCCCCCATTTCAAGTAGGCAGAGCTGAAGAAGATTTGCAGAACTCTACTGTTTTAGGAGGGGCTCAGACTAGGCTGGCCCCTTGTTTTTGGCTCCTAACTCCAGCATTGGTGGGGATGATGGAGACACCATCTCCCCCTCCCTTCCCCCCTTGTTCTTGTCTGTCTAGCATATAAAATCTGCAGGAAATTGCCAATTCTGTAGAGCCTGGCCTGGATTGCTGCTTTTCAGAGGTCACCCAGGGCAGGCTGTGACGGGGTGGGTCTCCCTCCCCTCTTCTCTCACTGCAGGTACATCCGCTCGGAGCGCTCCGTCATCCTCATCAACTTCTGCCTCTCCATCATCTCCTCCAACGCTCTCATCCTGATCGGACAGACCCAGACCCGGAATAAGGTAAGGGATGCGTTGGGCTTTGTTTATTTGTTTGCTTTTCCCCTGATTTAGCGCTGAAATGATCCATTCAGGCAGCGCTTCCTCATTTTTCCTCCATCTGTTAATTAGCGACATGTCAAAGACACGGCTAAATGGCAGATTTCAATTTTCTCTCTCGCTCTCTCTTTGATAATTTGTCAGCATCCTCAGGGCTTTGATTAAAACCAATGTGATATTTTTGAATATCTGCCTAGAGTAGCTGGCACATGGCACGGTGAAGAAGCGTGGTGATTTGCAAGGCTTTAACCATTTTATTTTCAAAAAAATTGCAAAGACAGATTGAGAAAAGGCTTTAAAAATCCCCCAAACAAACAACCTCTTAGCTTTACATTTATTTCTCCAGCAGTTTTTAATACTCTGAGCTGAAAATACTTGGCAGATGTTAATGAACATAGGCACAAAACTGTCCAACCTTTTTTGGGGATGGGAAGCATTGCCAGATGCACCATGAGCTCTGCAGAGCCACGAGGGACTCGGAGCAGATCCCAGAGTGACTCCAGCAGTCCAGGCAAGACCCAGTGGGGTTTTCCAAGCCATGAGCACTGGTTGCTCTCTTCCCACAGACCCAGCTGGAGAGGTGTGTGTTGCCTCCATGACTTTCTTCCAGCTCAAGCACTTTCAGGTTCCCTGTTGATGTCTGGCATGACAAATCACTGCTCACCATTAGTATTTTCCTGCTGTAAATTTTCCCATCTTCCCAAATGCTCCTACTGTCGTAACTCTGTTGAGCCAAAAAATGTGAGGCAAGACATCTCCTCCACTCTTTCTGCTGCCAAAATCACAGTCAGAAGTCAAAAATTAGTTATTGCTTAACAAGAACCAGTGGCCGGCTGGGTTTTTTGAGCCCCTGCTTTGGCAACATGGACATGGTGTCACTGTTAGAAGCATACCAGGAATAAAATCTTGCCTGTGGGGGTGGTGAGGCACAGGTTGCCCAGAGAAATGTGGGTGCCCCAAGACTGGAAGTGTTCAAGGCAAAGTTGGATGGGGCTTTGAGCAAGGAGAAAATCTTCCTGCCCATGGCAGGGGGTTGGAATGAGATAACTTTTAAGGTCCCTCCCAAAACTCAACCCATTCTACGATTTTATGATTCCTGCAGAGAAGCTGGAGGATTTAGTGAATCAGGGACTCATTTCTGTGGAAGGCCCTTTGGGTTAGGGTTAGGTTATTTTAGCAAAAGCTTTCCAGCTGCTGAAGCCCTGTGTGCGTAGAGAAGTGTGCAAACAAGCAGCCAACTCTGCTCCTGCTACAAGTGCCCTTCAGAAACTCCCTTCCCAAGGCAGAGTTGTCTTCCAGTGCCAGCATGGTTGGCAAGAGCTGGAGAGAGTGTGACCCAAGCTCCTGCTTTCCTTGGTTGTGTTTTCACACACCAAATGTGTGCTGGGAGCTTCTTTCCATGGAATGAAACACTGAGAGATGCTCAACAGGACAAACCACAGCTGGACCTCCTCTTTGGTGGTTCTTCTTCACCTCAGGACAGGAGCTGGATGTGTTCCTCCTCCAGAGCAGAGTTATGAACCCAGGTTCTCCCTGGTGGGTTTTTTTTTGTCCCATGACTCTGGGAGTTCACTGTCAGAGCTGTTGGTGGGGATTCAAAGCTCCCGGCAGCGATGGCAGGAGGCAGATTAGCTCTTTGCACATCCATATGCATGAAACCCCAGAAATAGAAAGGTTATTCTTGGATTTCCTCTCAGCCATCTAGTAAACAGTCTCTGGCAGGCAACAGAGAAAGAAAACTATAGAGAGGAGAGACGAAGGAGTGTAAATTAAGATTTTATTCACATTCAATTATTGATAATAGAGCGCCTTAAAATGTTGATGATTGATTTATAATTGCGGCTTCTCCGGGAGATTTCTGCGGTATCGGCTTCCCTGGAAATGTCAAATTCTCCCTGGATTTCCATCCATGTAACCTCAAAGACGAGATTCCACAGCTGGATTTGCTAAGCTTTTTGAAGATGAAAGGCCTGAGAAAAGGCTAAAAAATATTACAGTCAGCAATGCGGGGATACAAAGGAAAGGGATGCTGCGGGAAGTGGCCGTGTCTCCAAGGCTTGTGCTGGAAGGGAACAGATTTCTCCTCTCAGAGGAAAACAAGGGCTAATGGCCTTGACAGGCTGACAAACTCTGCTGGATCTTGGGACATCATATCCCTGTGCTTAGCCCTTTGTGGGGATGTTTGGTTTTCCCCACAAGGAATGGAAAACCTGCAGCAGAGGTTGCAGAAGCAAATATTTGCCTGCCTATCAGTTGGCCAAGTTCATTTGAGGCGATGAGTTCATCCTGGTCCAGCTGAGATGTGCATATTTCTCTTGTTTTCCCCTCCTCTATTCTTCCCTTTCTATCAAAGCTACTCATTTGAGGGGAAAAAAAAAAAAAAAAAAAAAAAAACCAAAAAACCCACCCAAATCTATCTCTGTGGTGTAAAATTGTAAAGCAAAACTTTTCTCTCCCCTTTACAAGGAGGAACTGTGTTGGTTTGAAACAAAATCAAAAAGGCAATGTGAACAGTGTTGTAACTGATAACAGTCAAGAAAGAAAAGGGTTTTAAAATAACAATCTCCTAAAATCCATTCTAGAAAGCATCCTGTGTTTGTAGCTGTTTCATGTAGGGTTTGTAAGCTGATGAATAGGAACCACCTTTTTTTAGGATTCTTGTAAAATGTGAAAACTACTGGACATTATCATATTGAGCTGTGTTATTTGTACTATACTGACATCCTGAATCAACTTTTAAGCAGAACATGGAGGGATTTGGTGTCAAATGCAAATCTGGAACAAAAAAGACAGTTCCTATCTCAGAGAACACGCGGTCCTGCTTTTATTCCCAGCCTCTGATAACGTCGGGTGGTGCCAGTGGATGAATCGAGAGCAATTCAATAAAATCATGATAAAAGCCACTCTGTGCATGAGAGCTCTGGCTTGAAAGATGCTGGTGGTTGAAAAAAGAGAAAAAAGAGAAAGGTTCATTGACCGTAAAGCCAAGTCCACGTTTCCTCATGTAACTCAAAGCAAAGAAATTCTTGATCATAAACCTCCCCTCCCCCAAAAGCCTGAAACCATTTTTTTTTTTTTTTTTAATCTGGAGTCACTTTTAAAATCTATTTGCTCGCCCTTCTCCTCAGGAGCCACTGGAATTTCTTCCCATCACTTTCTTCTCAAGTACATTGATTCACAGTTTTCAGCTCACAGATGGGGGAAGACTGGCTGAGTGAAACAGAGCGGCACCAATTTGCACCAGTGAAAGATTTGGCCTTGCTGAGTTAAAACAAAGACGAGCTTGTCAGCTTTCCAGTCCATCTCCCTGGCACTCTGGGATTGTTCTTCATAATGCATTTGCCAGTTCTTTCCCCAGTTTAATTTTAAATGGCTTAAGCTGCTGGCATTTCCCTTGTGAGATTTCCCCACCAAGTAGTAGAGCTCACCATTATGAAATTCTTTCTAATCTAGGGTGGTTTTTTTCTTTTTTGGTTTTGTTTTTTTTTTCTCCTGATTGCTGGTAGTTATGTGCTCTTGGACAACTGTGCCCTCATGTTTGCAGTCCTTTCCCAGCCCCTGGCAGCCGTCGTTTCACCCAGCTCTCACGGCTTAACTCTTTCACTCAGCCCTGTTTTTCTGGCAGGGGCACCATCCAAATTGCCTTCCTCGCATTTCATTTCCATGGCAGGGCTGCCCGGGACGTGGTGCTTTGCAAACCTTTTGAGCTGAGATTAGTGCACTGCTTATTAACTACTCCATCCCCTCCACCTTGAAAGGACCATGGCAATAGTTTGGATGTTTTGGAAATTAAATGTATCCCACTGAAGCCAAGAAAGCACCAGGATGGGACGTGTGCTTCTAGTGAAAGGTGTCTCTGCCTGTTTTGGGGGAGGGGCTTGTAATTAAATGATCTTTAAGGTCCCTCCCCACTCAAACAATTCTATAATTCCACAATTCTTTTAAAGTGTTAACCATGGCTGTGTCCTAAAGCTCATGCTTAAAAGCAGCTGATTTCCACATAGTACTTAAATTTAAAGCTTTGGTCTTTGCTAGGTCAGAGCTTGTGGAGGAGCCTGTCCCCCTCTTAAACAGTATTTTCCATTTTCCTGTCCTGACCTCCTTGACTTTTCCTTCCAGAGCCCGGTTTGGAAGCGTCTCCCTGCGCCTTCCGCTCTGCTCCCCACTGCTCTCTCCGCCTGCCGCTCCTCTCACGTATCCTTTCCTCCTCTCTGCAGGTGATCTGCACGCTGGTGGCGGCTTTCTTGCACTTCTTCTTCCTCTCCTCTTTCTGCTGGGTGCTGACCGAGGCCTGGCAGTCCTACATGGCCGTGACGGGCCGGTTACGGAACCGCATCATCCGCAAGCGCTTCTTGTGTCTCGGATGGGGTGAGGATACGGGGGCTGCAGGAGGGGCTGGTGCTCCTCAGGAGGCTCTGCAGAGGGTGCTTGGAACCCTTCCAGCAGGGGTTTCAAGAAGGGCGGAGGTGCCTAAAAATAGAGAGCAATAAGCTGAACCTCCTTCCCAGTGCACCCAAAAAAGAGAGCAGTTGAGTTCAGGTTTCAGAGGGTGCTGCTGGGGTGGTTTCTCCTGGGGTTGGGACTGTTTCTTGCTCTCTTTTCTCTCTCTCTCTGTCTCCCTCCGTGTTGGATGTGTTCTGTTGGTACATTGATACCAGCCACGGGAATCCTGGCCTGGACCAGCAGCTCTGTGGTCAGCAGGACCAGGGCAGGGATTGTCCTTCTGTGCTGGACACTGCTGAGGCCACACCTCAAATTGTGGCATCAGTTTTGGACTCCTCAATGCAAGAAAGACATTGAGGTGCTGGAAAATGTGCAGAGATGGCAATGGAGCTGGGCAAGGGTCTGGAGCACCAGAAGGAGTTGAGGGAGCTGCAGGGGCTCAGCCTGGAGAAAAGGAGGATCAGAAGGGACCTTCTGGCTCTCCACAGCTCCCTGACAGGAGGGTGCAATTGGAGGGGGCCAGGCTCTGCTCCTAGGTAAAAGTAATAGAACAAGAGGAAACAGCTCCAGTTGCACCAGGGGAAATGGGATATTAGGGAATATGGGATGTTAGGGAAAAGCTCATCACTGAAGTAGGGCCAAGCATTGGAACAGGCTGCCCAGCAAAGTGGTGGAATCACCATCCCTGGAAGCACTCAAAAACCTGTGAAGAAGTGACATTTAGGGCCATGGTTTAGTGGTGGACCTGGCTGGACTTGATGATCCTCAAGGTCTTTTCAGCCTTAATGATTTTATGGTTCTAAGATTCTGCAGGGCAACCTGGAGTGAAACAAACTCTGAAATCCTGTCTCCATGGCAGCAGCGCCTTTCGGAGACAAATAAACTGCGAGACTGCTGCAGATGCTTGTAACTAATTTTTCTCCCTCTGCCTCTGCCGTATGTTTAATTTATTAGCCTTAAATGATGCATTCTGTAGTAGAAAACAAATACAAACCCATAAACCTGGGCTTTCAAAGCGATAACAAGGGTGTGTTTGAAAGGAGCAGTGGCGAAAAAAAGTTGCTGAGAAGCGAGGAGGCAAAGGAAAGAAAGGAGTGTGGCTGAGCTCTATTAATGTCTCATTTTACTACTGAAGTCTCACAATTCACCCCAGGCAAGAGATTTCTGGTGCTTACCAAGCACCCTGATGTGATTTATTCTGGCACATCAAGAGCTGTCCTCGTTGCAGCACCTTCATCCCTTTAAGTTTTCCCTCCTAAGCTTTTGCTTACAATAGAGAATAAATTGTGTTATTAAAATCCAGGGTTTGCGTGTTAGCAGGAGCAGAACCACAATACCTGCAGAGCACAGGCTGCAGGAGCCTGGGTGTGCTCATGCATATGTTTATACCTCCTTGGTGACTCCAGCAACATCAGGGATATCAAATGTAACAGACTAATAGCTTTCCTAGGTAATAAAAAGGGATTTTTTTCCCCCCTGATTTGTAAAAGCTGGGACAGATGGGTGTGTTAGCCAAGGGAATTTTGGACGAGCAACATTCACATTTGTAGTCTGTACAGATTAAAAAAAATAAAAATCCCCCTACATGTGTAGAAGCATAATTTGCACTGCTAGTAAAATGTAGTCAGCTCTGAGCTAGGATGCACTGCTGATAAATGATGCATAATAACCATTTGGAGTAGGTTAGGACAAGAAATGAAGAACACTCTTGCCTATTAAGGCGGCAAGGGAATTTTGGATATTTAGCATCCTGCTAGACTTCAGCTGTAGAGCTGGGATTAATGGCACTTGTAAGAGGAAAGAAGCCGAAAATATGTTTTAAAGAGCATAATCTGAAGTAATTAGCACAATTCACTTTGTCATGGGCTGATTCTCCCCCCTTTCCCCTCTTTGCACATTTGCATTTCTCTAAGCTGTTGTTCAAGACGTCTTTGCCAAGTTCTCAGCTGCTCTCAGCTGTAGCTCATTGAAGCTGCAGAGAATTTCAGCAGCAGGGAGGATTATTTTTTATTTCTTTGGTCTTCTCTTGGACGTGCAACTTTGCAATTCGATTTTTAAATTATTATTAGTGATAATTATTATTATTATTATTAATGATTCTTGTCCATGCTCGGACAATGCTCTCAAGTCCATGATGTGACTCTTTGGGTGATCCTGTGCAGGGTCAGGAGCTGGACTTGATGGTCCTTGTGGATCCTTCCAATTCAGGATATTCTCTGATTTAGAATAGACAGATAAATTGTTCCCTGGGAACAACTCAGTCATCATATTTAGCCCCAATAAAGAAGAAATTTTTTTGTCAGGATTTTTATGACCCTGTTATAGTTTCCACAGCTGGATTTTTAATGCTGCCATAGCTCAGCCTGTGAGTGGGTCTTCAGCTGTTTATAACAAGAATGGCTCTTGGGAATTATTAGCAAGCATTTTCTCTAGTGGAACATGATTAACACATGGCCTGATTCTCCTGTGACCTGGAAGTACAAAACTCTTCAAAAGAGGTTTTGAGTGGTTTTACTTGGAATTGTGAGTGTTAAATTCCCTTTGTTCAGGAAGCCCCCAAAGCCTTGCTGTACCACACCAGGTATATGGAACAGCCAGTTAGGAATAAATGTCTTGATAATAATTTAAAAAATAAGATTAAAATTTGATTTTTTTGGTGGGGATTGTTTCAATCCAATCCCATGTAACTTTGCTTGGATTGCTGACAGCTCTCCCAGAGCTGCACCTCTCATTATGATGCTCTTTGGCTCTTTACCACGACATAGCTGCCACCTGTAGTAGCTGCTCCTTGTCCAGGCCCATTCCCAGCCCAAACTGAGGCTTTTACCCAGCCTTGGAACGAGCCAGTCCCTGGAGCTGCCAAGTTCACAGCCCCACTCTGGATTTCTGCATAATTACCAGGTCGGAGAGAAGCACTTTGTGAAGAACAAGTTGCTATTTTTGGTGGAGTCTTTGCCAAATTTCCTCTTTCCCAGGGTCTCTTGCACCAAGCTGTATTCCTGAAAAATGTCCTTTCCTGTGTGGGTTCTTCCTGTGGGATGCTGGATTGATGGCACAGTGGGGAATGCAGCAGCCAGGGTTTATCCAGATGAGGTGTGAAAGGAGGCTCAGTGAAAGGGGCAAGAGTCAGTGAGGGAAAAAATGGGAAAAAGAGGAATGGAAAGGAGATAGGAGATAGAAGATAGAAGATAGAGAGAGATAGGAGATAGGAGATGATAGGAGATAGGAGAGGGGAGGGGAGGGCGGGGAGGAAAGGGGAAAGGAAAGGAAAGGAAAGGAAAGGAAAGGAAAGGAAAGGAAAGGAAAGGAAAGGAAAGGAAAGGAA
>VZUI01050009.1:0-72500 GCA_013401135.1 Cettia cetti
AGATAGATAGATAGATAGATAGATAGATAGATAGATAGATAGATAGATAGATAGATAGATAGATAGATAGATAGATAATGTGCCACAGAAGGAGACAGAGAAATTAGTTTGTGCGTGTGCAAAACAACACAATTCCCCTCAGTTTGGTTGTCCACAAAGAAAAGCAGATTTCACTATTTTGTTTTAGTAAAATTGCATGTACACTGGTGAAATGAACAAGTATGCATATACAAATAAGCAATAGTATATTTATATATATTCTATTCTATTCTATTTTAACCTCAGAAGAGCTGCCCCAGGTTGTTACTGAGCATTGAAGGCAGGGCTGAGGGGGTGTGGAGGGGCCATGGAGCAGAGCCAGGCGGAGGTCACTGCTTGCCCAGTGCCCAGAGCAGGACTGGAAGAAGCAACAGGGGAAGGAGGAGTGCAAACTGGAGCAGCTTCCAGAGTTGAGAGCTTCTCCAAAGTGACCAGGATTGACAGTCACCTGCTTTTCAGCACATCTGGCTGTTTCTATTGCTGTGGGCTGTCTATCAGTGGCACTGGAACCCCCTCTCTGCTGGTGAGACAAGGCTGAGCTGCACATCCCGGGGAATCTCTACAGCGGGGAGGAAGCCGAGCTTCCTCTTTTCCAGGGAAACACAAGCAGGAGCTTTCATCTTGCATCTGGTGTTTGGCTGCTGCCGTGCCAGCTGCCAGCGAGCTGATGGATCCCGTGGCAGAGAGGAGCAGGGAGCCCTTCCCTTCCTTTCCCTTCCCTTCCCTGGGGAGCAGATGCTGAGCGCAGCAATGGGATCCAGACCCCAGCGAGCTGATGGATCCCATGGCAGAGAGGAGCAAGGAGCCTTTCCCTTCCTTTCCCTTCCCTGGCCGGGCAGGATGGGGAGCAGATGCTGAGCACAGCAATGGGATCCAGACCCCAGCCAGTGTCCGGACAGAAGGGGGCGAGGGTTCCCCTTCCAACTGCTGCTGGAAAAGGAGCAGGGAAGGGGTTGGAACTTGCCGGGCTTCAGCGCAGACACAAACCCGAGCTGACTGAAATTCAGAAATGCTAAAGAAACGGCAAGGCAATACTCAATGTGTTATGACCTTTCCTGCTATTTTCAAAATTGCAATCTTAACGGGAAAAAAAATGGAAAAAGAGAGCCCACCCTCAGCACATGGCTGAAAATGTTATTAAAAGCAATGAATTCTGTTTTATTGTTATGTTTAATTTTTTTTAAAGTGCCATTTGGAGCAGAGGCAGCGCAGAGGATGCCTCCCTTAAACTGAAGATAAGTTTGATATTTGAAAAGAACCAATTTATCTCATTCATTCTTTTACGCGCTCACTTATATTTATTTATGTGCACACTTCTTGGAATTGCATTTTTATTTTGTACTGGGTGCAGCGGCTGTTAATGATCACATACAGTCATGAGAATTAAAATAGAATCCTGCATTTCACTTGGACACCGGAGCAGCACACACGGGATGCAGGATATATAAATAACAAAGACCTTGAATAATCACATATTCTATATCCTCTCTTACTGGAATATAAAAGCGAGCCCTAACCTATGACAAAACTTAATACAAACGAGATAGGGAATAAATAAAATGCACAATGCTGGAGCTCAATTTGAACTATTCAGACTTCATCAAAACATATTGGAAAATGTGTGATAGGACAGGGAAAACCTTTGCATATAAATTATAGCTATGAAAGGATATGCTGCTGCAAACAAGTGTAAAGATGAAACTTCCCCAAAACTTATATCAAGCATAAGATATTGTAAATAATAATTTACATTTAAATAGCACCTTCAACTGGGGAGGATCTGGGAGCATTTTGCTAAGCACAACTGAGGTCTGTGATGGGAAGGGGGTGCAAACAGTGAGTGCAGCTCTGTTTCGTTCTGCACTGCAGGATAAGGGAATGGGCTGCATGGGGACAAAATCTGCTGACCTCCACGTGCACTTCACTCATATCAGCCAGGCAGCTCTGGCTGAGCTCAGCAGAGAAACCCTCTCTGCCATGATCCTGTGTGGGAAGGTGTGTGCTTGGGTATTTGCAGGAAAGGAGAGGGGAACTCAAAGAGCTCTTGGCTTCAAATCTCAACAAGCACCAGAAAACTGCTAAAAATATCAATGTAAATAATAGTGTTACACTTACAAACTACCTTGTATTTGACAAGTCTGGCCCTCCTTCCCGACCAGAAGGCAGAGTTTTCTAATTTTAACAGCAGGGAAATATCACAAAAGGAGGAGCTGGCTGTAGAACTGTGTCCATCCCAGGATGAGGAACAGGACCCTCTGTGGAGTCCCAGGCACTCAGCAGCATTTCCATGGCTCCCTCCCAGCAGTCCCAGTTGGTGCCTAGCCCTGAGCAGCACAGGAACCACCCCAGAGTGAAACGAGCACAGGAAGTGCCCCAGAGCTGATCCACAGCAGCCCAGGCACTTTGATTAATTAGGTTTTAAATGGGATGTAAGGGAACAAGGGAAACAGCAAAAGCTTCCACAGACTGAGGCACAGAAGGTTGCTCAGCAGCAGATGATGGCGCTGAGCAGCCCCAGAGAAGAGTGTGGATTGACATGAGTGTGGATTTTAGGAAGAAATTCCTCTCTCTGAGGGTGGTGAGGCTCTGGAATGGAATTCCCAGAGAAGCTGTGGCTGCCCCTGGATCCCTGGACATGTTCAAGACCAGGCTGGATGGGAATTGGAGCAGCCTGGGACAGTGGAAATTGTCCCTGCCCATGGCAGGAGTGGGAATGGGTGATCTTTAAGGTCCCTTCTAACCCAACAGCAGCCTGCTAAACCCTCCTCCAGCCTCACTGACACCTCCTAAAGCTTCATGTGACTGCTGGAAAGCGACCAAAAGCATTTACCAAATAAACTGTGAGCTCAGGCAATAAAGAAGGATGTTACACATTATTTCTCAGGTATCCAAACCATTCATTTTGGTGCATTTGAAGATGAAGAATAAAGGAACAATGCACTGTGACAAAATAGAAAAGGAGCACGGATGTTCTCCTTGAGAAGCAAACTGTTCTCATCAGCCTGACAATGTGATTTGTCTTCTGCCAAACCAGTCCCATTCCATATTGCACATCAGGAAGCACAGAGGAGCTCATGGCTACACCCAGTTTACTTCCACAATCTCTGTATTTATGAACTGGCTTGGAATAACTCAGTGTTGCAAGTAAAGAGCAGAAGAAATGTACAGTTAAAATGGACACTGAAATTACTGACAGAAAGAAATCAGCTCTTTTACAATAGCAGCCCTTGGCTGATAAGAGCAGATTATAAACTAGGCAATGATAGCAGTAATCCATCCTTTATGTTTATATTTTAGGAATATCCTAACCTTGAGGGTTTAGCATGCAGGTTGAAACAAATTGCTCTGATCACCAATATCAAAGTGTCAAGCTGAGATATTGCATGTCAATCATTCTGTGACAAAGATAAAAGTGAACAAGATGCATTTCATAGTTACACAGAGAGGGAACATGGATTAGGTACTTAGTGCCTTTTCCCCCTCAACATACCTACCAGCATTTCTGAGTTGTTTTAGCAAGAAACTTGAAATATAATCGTTTCAAGACAAATTAGAGATGCTCTCAACAATGATGGAGGTCTCCCTAACTGTAGATTCTCCTCACAAACATTGAGTCAAGCCAATACCACCAGACTTTATGAAACTGTGAATTGCATCTCCGCTGAGAGTGCCCTGCTACCCAGACAAATCAATTGGCTTGACCTTTACATCTGCCCTACAGAGTTTAAGCAAAAAGAGAGAACAAGAGAGAGAGAGAGAGGGAAATTTCATCTCAGATGCTGCCTTACAGAGATGGGGAGAAATAGAATTTCCAGACACTGGGATATAAATCTGAGCTCTGGTTTCCCTGTGCACTCAGGGAATGTGTTTGGGGAGCAGATGAACCCTCATCTTGGCCATCCTGGCTAAAGCTTCAGCTCCTGGAGGTTTTGGACATTGAGGGCAGCGCAACTTCCCCTCTGCTCCCTCGAGCTGTGCTCCTGGAATCCCTGTCAGCTGCACACCCAGCATCTAAGAGCTTTCTTGGATCTCTCCCACTGGACCAGATCCTCAGCTGCCTTCCCTGCTCCTTGAACTCTTGCCAAAGGTTTAACCTAAATGGGAGTCCAAGAGAGCCGCGAGCCTGGAAAGAAAGGCTCAAGATATATGATAGCTGCTCCCAGAAATATAAACCAATATTTACAGAATTGTACAAACATCCTATTCTCATTAACTCCTCTGCAGCTTTTCTGAAGTCCCATTCCAAATATAAGTGGAGAGTATATACTACGGAAGGAAAAATGTAAATACATGCACAAACTTTTATTTAATCTCTGGAGAAAAACAATGTACATATTGATGGATTCCTCTCTTTCCCCTTTGCAGTTTAAATCATTTTCTGTAGTGGACAGAAATTAAATATAGACCAAAAGGCTATCACATGTTATGGTGTAATTCCTCCTAATTTTAAAGGATCAGTACATATGACAGATCCTGAAGTATATGTGTATGTGACAATTTGTATCAAATTTTACTGATATTTTCTGAACTGGTAATTTTATCAGTACAAGTAATCCAGGCTCTTACCAAAAAAAATAAGATTTTAATGGATTTAATTTGTGAAATTCTGGCTGTGTTCAGCTATTGCTGAGAAATCTGCTGAGAACCAAATGTCCCCTGCAATACCAACATGTTACCAGCAAGGAGAAAATGATGCAGTTCCAAACAGGGGATATTTACCTTTAGGACTGTGTTCCAGCTGGTTTTAATGTTATATAAACATCAGACTCAGGTTTGTGCAGCCAATGTAAGAAGTCTGGAGCTGGGGGATAACTGCTGACAGTCTAAATAAACCCACAGGTGCCATTGCAGAGCCATTGTTCTCTGTGACACGGTCTGGTGACAATGACCCACCACGGCCACCGGAGGTGGGTGGTTCCAGCCCCACAAAATTCTTCAGATCTGGGCTTGAATCCCCTTTTCATTTCAGCTTTTCCTGAAAATAAATGATATCTTGGTCCTGTTTCTCCACCATTGGCCTAAAGAAGCCTTTGCTGTGCACACTGGGCTATTTTTTGTGATCACATTGAAAGTAAAACTAGAGTAGGATTGGCTGAGTAAAGACTAGAGTGTTTAGTCTCAAACCCCAGCTGTGCTGAGCAGAGGTATTTACCCTGAGCTCACTGTTAGAACCACTTGGCCAGAAGGCAGAACCTTATCTCTGCGAGCAGCAATTCCTTTCTCAAAGCAAAACCACACCAGCAACAACTCACATTTTTTCTTTTAGGACTGAGAGTCTTGGATGCAACTTTACTGCAAATATCCTAAAGAGGGAGGCTGATCCCTCTTGCCTGCTGTAGGTTCCTCTGAGGTCTGTGTGTCCATGGCATGCCACCCATTTTTCCGGACTCACAGGAAATATTTCCCGGTCAGTTTTCAAGCCCCGAGGGTTACAGGAGTAGTACAGGTGTAGTGCTGAGAATGACAGGGCCAGCCTCTGTCACCCCACAGACAGAAATGTCAACAGAACCACAGACATGACTTTGAGGCCTGATTTTATATTCTGCTTCCTTCATGTAGCTGCTGAAAACAGGGATATCTGTTTTGCACTAGGGAGATGACATTTAAAGCAGTTCTGACCTGATCTCCTTCACACAGGAAAGCACATTTACCTGGAGTCCAGCCTGGCAAGAATCAAATGTCAGGCAAAAATTGTCTTCACCTGGTAAAAATGGTTTTGAACCTTACGTATAAAGATGTTTCTCTGTGTGTGTGTGTGTGTGTACACAGGGATATGCCTATCCATGTGCACACACGCTCTGCAATTCCAGCCCCAGGAGAGAATGATGCTGAGCTTGGTGATAATAAGAATGATCTAATGGCATTTAACAGGTTGGGAAGGGTGTACAAACAAACTTACATGGGAACACATGTAACAGCTTCACCACCCAACTGCACAGTGTTAGCACTTACATGTGTTAAGCCATTGGCTCTGTGTGGGATTGCTCTGAGCTCTCTGACTCCAGGGAATGCTCTCCACAGAGACAAACATTGGTGTAAATCAGCACGTAAATACAGAAATAGATGCAACTGCTGGAAATAATTGAACTGTTAAGCACAAGGCAGAATGATCATTTTTCATTAGCATAACAATTACAGTCTTGGTGTTGCAGCTGCAGGAAGAAACAGAAGCTCAGAGCAGGACATCCTGTGCAGGACATGATGTGCCCAAGGTGCTCTGAGATGGTTCCTACCTTAAAGAACTCAAATCTCTGCAGGAGATTGTAAAGAGGAGAAACTGAAAACGTGGAGAAATCAGATGATGTTCACTCACAGATCCTCTGGCATAGCTGGGAACTGAACAGACTTCCCCAGGAGAACCTCAGTCATTAGATGCTGCTTTTATCCAGCACAGCTGGATTCTCCTTGTCTTTCCATGGATGTGCTTGGTGGCAGAAGACAGGGGAGATGATTTTTCCATTTCCCTACACACCCTGTGCAAAGGACTGTGAAAACTCCTCTGGGGTTTTTTTTTTTTTTCTGTATCAGTATTGTTCTTCCCAAAGGCCTGCAGGAAAACCCATCACTAAAGAGTGCCCTGAGGAGAAAGTCCCTGCCCTGGGTCATGTCTCTAGCCCACACTCACAGAGCCCTCACAGGTTTGGTGTTGGATCCCTGGGTTATGGATAAAGATTTGTCTGTTGGCTCTCAGCTTTGTAACTCACACTGGGATTTTCTACAGCCACAGATTCTCACCCCAGGAAGGACTGAAATGATTTATTCCAGGCTAACCACTATTCACCAGCCCTTACCAGGTGTGACCAACCCTGAGCAATCCCTTTGCAATCCCCAGCCTCTCTGTGTTACATTAATTAGAATTTTGCTCCATGATACAGCTCTAGCAGAAAGAGCTGTGCTAAGGATGTGGGACAAACAGATCCAGCTCACCTGAGGAGAACACAAAAAACAATAGAAAATCTGTCCCAGTTTCTTTTTGTTGTTGGAACATTTGATATCTGTGGGAAGTTTGGTTTTTTCCCTAATAAAAACAGTCTTAATTTTGGTTCTGTGTATCTCAAGCAGGAGGACAATTTGTTGTAATTGTGCTTCACCATGAGAAGAAAGAAGGATTCAGCTCAAATCCCTGACCAGAGCCTGCCTAGGTGGTGCTGAAATAGAGATATTATGCTGCTCTTCCTGAATGTCCTTATGCAAACAGGACGTTGTAAATGTCTCCTTTTTGAAAAAGGGCCTTGTATCTGGTCTTAGTTCTGCCCTTTGATTTATTGGGAGCTTCAGCTGCAGACCAAATAGGTTTTCCTGTCTCTGCTAGCTCCTATTCCAGCCTTAAGTCATTGTGCTTTGAGACACGCTCCTTAAAGTACAGACTCTGTTACAGTGCCCTAAATAATATGTGATGCGAATAAGTGCTGTTAAAGAAGTTTCCTGTTTTGGTTTCCTTATTGGCACTCCAAGCTGAGCTAAAATCTCCAAAGGCCTTACTTAGTATGCAGATATTGAAACCAAACCAAAAAAAGATTCCTGCATTTGTTGTGCTGTAGCTTTAAATGCCCCTGGCAGAAACTTCATTTCTCTCCCTTTCTCCCTTTCGATCCTTCCCCCTCTCTCTCTTTTTTTGATGTTTCTTCTTTCTCTCAGCCTGTCATTGACAGTAAGTGCAATCACATTACACACAGCTTTCTTTGGAAAGCCCCCTTTTTAATGATCTGGCAGTCTGTAGACACTGACTGCTTCCAGAAAAAATTTCAATCCCTCTTCCCACAGCTTCCTCAAGCTCCAATGATAAATGACACCTGTCATTCTGTCACAGACAAACGGCACAGATGGGAGCGTCAGTGATATATGGCTCACCAGAACAGGAAATCAACTTTGTTGGTTTTTTGGTTGGGATTTTTTTTTAAACAGAAAAGAGCTGACCAGGACATTGTCATGAGGCTGTTCAGGGGCCCTTGCCCGGAGGAGGAAGGGAGGCAGGAGAGAGGAACCAGTAGTGTTTAAGTAGCAGCTGCAGTGCAGAGCAAGGGCTGCAGCTGTCTGAGTGGCTCTGCAGTTTGTGACTTGAGTGCGTTTAAACCACAACCCAAAAGTGCAAATTCTGCTCTTCCAGCCATACCTGCACTGATGCCACTCCAGAGATCCACCCCAGCACCCTCCCAGCCGGGGAAATCAGCTTGGACAACTTTCCTGCAGCTGCTGTCGGAGCCCGGATTAGGCGTATCCACAATTACATTTGATTTAATTTCTCTCAGTGATGGAACTGAACTGAAATCCTGGCTATAAGAACACTTGAGAAATGGGGAAATTTAATTCCCAACCCATTTTCTGTCAGACAGGTCTTCCTTAAGCTTCTTTTAAAATCACTCATGTTTTCACAAGGAATTTTTTTGCAGGCAAATCACTTAGGCTGCCTGAGACACGCAGCCACTTTTTCTCTGCCAAGCAGGCAGACAATAAGCTCAGAGCTCTGACAAAAACTGTGCAGAAGTTTTTACCCTGTGATGCCCTTCTTGATAAGAGAATTAAGTCCTGCCACTCTCCCTCTCCAGAGCAGCTGGAGAGGAAATGGGAGCCCAAGTGGTGGCTGAGTAATTAAAGAATATTTCACAGTCCTGAGAAAGGCGACTCTCCTGAGGACTGCACGAGGAGGAGAGAAACAGGACTGTGCACACAGACAGAGTGACAACCCCAAATCCCTGAGTGGGGAGATTTCTACAGATAACTCACCACCGTTACTGGAAGTGTAAAATCCAGCCTTGCTCTCCACAGCCAGCTGTGGGACTGTGTCCCAAAGGCTTTTCCGGATTTTGTTACAGAGCAAACACAATGCCACGGTCCCCTGAGACAAAGATAAACGAGCCCTTCTTCCGCCCTTAGGCACAGGACTTGTCCTTATTTACAAAACCTTCCCAGGTAAACAGGCTCTATACAATGAAGGCAGAAAAATCAGACCCCAAGAAAGATTCTGGCTTGTCTTTGTGGAAGTGCAGGGATACGTTTGTAGAGCATTGCCTGTGATTCAGCTGTAGGGTTCTGAAAAGATTAACGTATGTCATGTGACAAAATCTCCACATGCTGCAATGGAAATATATCCCTGGAGGCTGCATTTTCAAAAGGAGCTGGGTGATAATGCTGCCTTTCCTGCACATTTATTGAATTTGATGTGTACAGTTGTGTGTACAAAAAACTAATCAGGAGTCCAAAGTGATGTGAAATACAACTAAGTATGTAGGCAAAGTTAACAAAAGAAATTTCATCACATTTTAGATGCTGATTATCAGCAGCAATAGCCTAGGGAGAACTTGGGAGCAAATTCCTCAGATTTTCCACCACTCTCTAGGCTCTATAAGAGCTCCACTAGGGTTTCATGCTCTGCATTAAGTCAATGTGAGGAAATGTATGAAATTAAGTGAATGATTGCTGACCCTACACCATGGCTGGCTCAGGATTATACATATTCAGGGCATTAATATCAAGCCTTTCATCATCCATCAATGGTAGCCCAATAGATCACAGGACATTTTCATTGCATGGACAGATTTTTGTCTTTCTATAAATTAAGAATAAGATTCCTATGGAAATAGGAAAGATAGGAATCATCAGGCATCTCAACCTATCAAGTCCGTTTGTGTTGTCAATGCACAAACCCCATCTCTTATGGGTAGAAGAGATGATCACACCACTGAGAAGTGATTGAAGATGTGATGCAGAGAAATTACTACAGTTACTGGCCCAACAGATATTCCAACCAGAGGAAATAGGGAAGAGTTTGGTGGGAGTCCAAGGAGCCACTGACAAATTAAAATAAAGATCAAGCTCTTAGTTTGTAGTGCATCTCTGTCAGTTCTAATGGAGCAGTGAGAGCAGCCCCTGTGTAAAGGTGGGATGGAGCAGAGAACAAGTCCAGCCCTGCTCCAAATATTCCAGCACGGACAGCACACCAGGGATCACTTGTGTGCCTGGGTCTGAAACTCCAGCAGCAAACTGCAAACCCACTTTGGAGCATGGGGACAAAGTCCCTGCAACCAGAGGTGAAGGACAGAGAGCTGCAAGGCGTGTGAGGAGTCCAAAGCAGTCCCTGCCAGGATCCGTCCCTGTGTGCGCCCCGTGCTCGCTCTGCTCGCTCCAGCTCACACAAGAACCACGACTTCGAAGTGAGGCTTGGACTGAATGAGAGCACCTGGGGCAAAGTTTCTTTTCTTATTCTATTTCCTGAGGATACAGCTGAGTGAGACTTTCTGGCTTGCACAGGCACTGCTCAGCTCGAAACAGATGCAGTTTTTCACTAAGAAAGATAACTCGCTAGTAGAATTTCCGCTGCTATCCTTCTCCATTAGGAGAGAAAATTAAAATATCCTTCAGGAGGGAATACATAACGCTTTGTAAATTTAACAAGGGGTTTCTGCTAGCACTGAAGAATATCCTGAAAACACACTACAGAACAGTGTACATTAGAAAAAAAGAATAACTAGGATAATGCCAAGAAAAAACATTCTGTAATGTCAATATTGTTGCATCAGGATAGTTCTAGCCAAGGATATTTTAAGCTTTGATCAAAACTGTGAATCTGTTGAGGCAGAATTGTAACCCCATGTAGAAAAAGTCTGAAATTTGTAATGACAATTAAAAAAATATTATGTTCCAGAGAGACCAAAAATGAAACAGAGATGCCAAGCCAGCAGATAAAATTTACCAAACCAAGCAAGTGAGAGTGAAGATGCTGGAGCCTTACAACAGAATGTGAAACAACCCCAAAAGGCAAACTTGGTTTTGAAGGGAAGGTTTCTAAAAGCACTTGGGGAATTTAAATGCCCATTTGCCATGGCCTTTTAGTGAGAATTTGGTGCCAGGTTGTTCTTTTTTACCTTAGAGAATCTGAAGTAATGGAGTCACTCCAGAAAAACAGGACAACAGCAAACGGAACATGCCACAGGGTTAATTTTCCACAATGTGCAAGAGATGCTGACAGACAAGCCAATGGGCCAACTGGGAAAGAACTGGGACCTGCACCAAAAATGTACTTGTCAAGTAGCTGCAGATTTTTTTTAGCTGTTCTGGGATAAAATTGACGTGTTTTGACTGATGAATCATGAGCAAAGATTGCCCAGTGTGCTCAGTTTGAAATACCATCTTCTACCTGTGTGTGCTGGAACACTCTGTTCTCTCCTCTGAGCATTTCTTTGGCAAATCTGTTCTTGAAGTAACAGCTAAGCACAAATCCTTCAGGGTGCAATCCTGTTCCTCCCCACCCCAACACGGATAAGACCACTGAATCCAGCTGGGAGCAGAACCAAGCTATTAATAAGGACACTTCACACACATCAAATTTTTGCAAAATAGTCATCTCTTCACATGTCCCTTGCAGCATGTTGGGACAAAGACATTTAGTGAGACGTGTTTGCTGTCATCCACTACAGTGCCAGCACCTGACACGAGCCATCAAAATAGATGACAAATGGCAGGAACATGGGGGGCCTGCTTGCTCCTTCTCTGCTTCCCAGACCTCCTTATCCCCAGTAATTGTGCTTCCCTGCTCTTTCATCCCCTTCAATCTCGGCACTTCCAGCTGCTGTGGAATATGATGGTGAGAACTCTAAGCTTCATCAGACTGAAGAGGATGGTGGCAGCTGCAGGGAATTTTCAGGCTCCTCCCTATCGCAGTCAGTGTCATCCTGTCTTCAGCCATTCCAGAACCCATAAATGCCCATACATCACTGCTGGTGTTAGGACCTTACATTTCTGATCCTCCTTGAACTTCCAGGAGGACAGAGCAGCTCACACAAATGGTGCTGGTTGAAATTTGAAGCAGCATGCTACCTCTTACATTGGCTCTAGTCAGTCTAGCCAGTGCCTGCCCGGGTTTAGCATTCATTGGTGTCAGAGTATCAATGCAAAATTGCTAAAAAATAACTTTACCTGCTTTCTCTTTAATGCCTTATCTCAGTGCTTCCTGTCTTTGGTGTCCTTTCCTGCTTAATATGGCTTTGAATTCCTCTGAGCTGTGAGATGTAGAAGACTCTGTGGGGTCTGACTTCCCTTGGAGAGGCTTTTCTGGCTCCTGCTCAGGGACAAGCACTGAGATGGATTCCCTTCATCCTAACAGGGATCCAACAGGATCATTCATGCCTTGATGCGTCCCTCAGGTGAACACTGGCTGGACCTTACACACTTAAAAGCCTGCTAAACTCCAGTCTCCTCATGTTCATAAATACACAGGAAATTAGCTGGCTCCACTTGCAGATAACTAATTTCTCTTTCCCTTGAATTAATGCTTAGATTTGTGAATTTTACCAAACTTAATGACTAAACAAAAGTAACTGAATGGCAAGGATCCCATCAAAAATATTTTGTGAGTATAAAAAGCGTTATGTCATGTCAGCAGAGGATCCCACAGAAGCCACACGATGTGATGTGACACTCCTCATGCAATGTAATATAACATGGCACCACCAAGTAAGCAAAAAAAAAGCCCAAACATTTTATTTTTAGCTGAGATGCTCATTACCCTCCAATGTCTGATCTGAATGGTTTTTGACGGACTTAAGTGGAGTGAATTTGGCTGATGTCATGGGTTTAATAGCTATTTGAATTATCCCAATCTTCTAGCAGCTCTCTAAATTTTTAATCTTTTCTGTTCACTATGAGGACAAAAAAAGTCTCTTCTAAAATAATGGCCTGAAAAGCTGTCATTGCACACTCTAAATGCAGCATTTGGACCAGACCTCTCTAATATATGTCACTCAAAGGTGCATTGGGAAAAGCTTTGTGAGACTCTGAGACAAGAGTAAAACTCTTGCCTGGTCCTTGTTCCTCAGAGCAACGTGTGGCAAACAGAGCTACACAGATGCAACAGCAGCTCCTTAGAAAAGCAGGGCTGAGGGATTAAAGATCCTGATTCCTACAGATGTGATCACAGCACTGGAGATCACAGGGAGAAAGGAATCAGCTCAGGATGCATTTCAAGGGCTACAGGGTTTTCTTTCCAAATCCCAGTTGCCCCAACCTGCAGGGAAAAGCCCTCCCTCAGGTTTTACAAGATGTAACCCCAGACCCAGAGGAGAAAATAATAAAATAGGAGTGTGGAGAAAGAGGCAGCAAACTTGTGGCTGTCTGTGACATGTCCAGTGGGCTCCAGCATGAAGTGCAAGCTCAGCCCTCAGTTCCTATCAGCATTACAGCCAGGAGGTTCTGGCATGCAGCGCTTGCTCAGCCCTCAGCTCATATCAGCATAAACACTTCATCACAGCTGACACGCTGATATGCTAAATGAGTAAGTGCGGTGCACAAAGAGGTCACAGGGAAGTTAACTAAAGGGATTATAAGGGACAGTCAACACACTTCAAAAAGAAAAAACCTGATAGGTGCAGAAAACATGGTAAATGAGCCCCAAGAATGCAAACCCTCCGCCGTGCACTCCATTACAGCCCTGACAGTCCAGTTCCAAACAGTTAAATATGAAACTGTCAACAAGGGCCTGTCTTAATAACCAAACTTGAGGCCTTTTATCCTGGAAGATTTATGAAGTAATTTTAAAGAGGCCCAAGCAAACATCTGTCAATAAATTGAATGCCGGCTACAGGATTTACAAGCAAGACAAGAATTTCTCATTAAGTGCACATTAGCACTG
The DNA here is from genome assembly GCA_013401135.1 of Cettia cetti. Classification (NCBI taxonomy): domain Eukaryota; kingdom Metazoa; phylum Chordata; class Aves; order Passeriformes; family Sylviidae; genus Cettia; species Cettia cetti. The sequence goes on from VZUI01050009.1 coordinate 13,664, forward strand.
TGGGGATCATAAATAGTAAGAGGGCAGGATGCTGAGCCTCTCAAGCTGTCATTAAAACACTATCTAAGAACTAATGAGGAAGTGATGGAAGGATACTAATGATCCCTCAGGCTCCTTTCATTCAGCCGTGCCTGTGATACAATTTCAGTTTGCCACAACTGAAGGGTTTTGGAGAACCTCCCAACCTCTGTCCCTGCAAACCCACAGGGACCCTGGGTGCTCACTGGGGGACCAGCAATGGCATTGCCACAGCTCTGTCCTCAGATCACACCCAGCCTGGGGTGGCAAATGAAAGGACAAGTCCCAGGCACTGCTGTGAGCCAGCAGGAGCTCTGGGTGTGCCACCAGGTACATCTGAAGTGCCCTGGAGGTGAAATAGGAATTTTCAGATGGAAAACAACTTGCAAGTGATTTTGAGCTTCTCTATTGAAAAGTGAGGTTGGAAGATTTCTGTCACTGAGCCTGTCTGAGCAATGACAAGGTCTGGGGGCTGCCCTTCAGCTCTGAGCCTTGCCAAGGAGAGGGACAAAGTTTCCAATAATCACTGGTGGGTTGTAAGTGGCTCTGGCTCCCCAGAACTTCAGTAGATCCCTCATAGCTTCGGTGGAATACTGAGAAGGAGGTGGCCCAATTCTCACAGAACTCCTTTGAAAGTGGAGGGAGCGGCTGTTCCAACTCTCACTTCAGAGAATGGGGAATTCAGATGATCCCCTTCTCCCCTCCTTTAATCTTCACGTGAGTTGGATGGAGTTTATCCTGCCTGGAATGTTACAGAACTCATCAGGGATGTGGGACATCCCGTTCAGATCTTGAACTTGATGGTGATCCTGTCCTGTTCCTGCTGTCTCCATCACATTTCTGCCTCTCCTGTACCCTCCTCCCCTTCCTTTTGTGTGCTGGTGACCAGAAGCTGACACAATTCCCTGATGACACCTCGGTCAGAAATGACACGTTTTTGAACCTTACTGTCAACAAATCTGTTTGCTGATGGAGAAGAAACAAAATCCTTTTAGATTATTCTGTTTTCTACCAAGACAGGAATCTTCCTTTTGCTTATGTCCCTTAGCATAAGGACCAAAATGATAACTGCGACATAAAAAAACGATTTCTACCAATAAAAATTATTTCTTTGGGTCTGCAGTATATTGGCACTTAAGCTATAATGTAGTTACATTTTTTTCTGTAATAGATGTTTAACACACTGGCTTGATGCTGTGGATGTATGTCTCTTTCTGAGACTTTTGTCTGCAGAAGAAATCAAATGAACATAACCAAAGTGCACATTAGGAGAAAGACATTATATTACTGAGCAGCAGCACGTAGCAACAAGTCACTCATCAGTTAAAAACCTCATTCTGAAGGAATATTGTAGTTAAAACCTTTCAACATGCAGCTTTTCAAATGAGTTTGTCCATAAACAGCAATTGTTAATAACTTGTATTTAATAGACAGTTGTCTACAACGAAATGAACTCATAAAAAGACAAACTTTTCAGTAAAGGATAGTAAAGAGAAATGCAGCTCTGTGCATTCAGCAATTGCAGGAACATCACACTCTGGACCAATTTCCTCCCAGTACTGGAAATTTGATGCAATCCAGGGAAGTCAATAACAAATAATATCTTCAAAGGGTTCAGAACTGAGACTTCCGTTAAAGCAACAAACGCTTGAAATAACTAACTGGCAAGTGTTATAAACTCTATGCAGTGAATCCCTTTTCCATCTCTTATCCTCTGCAACTCAGGCTGTATTCACATGGGCTGATTTCCAATACTTTTTAGACTGACTCAACCAATAGGATCAATTATTTAGGAGTATTTTACCAGTCAGTGCAAGTCAGGATAAAATTTCCCCCAGTCTAATTAGTCCTTGTGATGTTATGGCAAGTGTGGAAATGCATAATTACAGTGTAATTACACAGGCACTGTAAATGCAGCAAGTTGCAAATTCAAGGCTAAATTTCAAAATTGGGTCATCTGAGCAGGTTCAAAATTAGGCAAAACCTGTTTGCTGATCCTTGCTAATTATGCTGTCAGCTTCTCCAACGCCAGGCACCTCTCAGGAGCATCCCCCTGGTTAATCCCATGAACTGCCTGCCCTGTGTGGGGGTGGAAGGGAACTCCCCAGTTATGGACTGAAGGTGTCTGGTGCAAACAATCCTTTTGGTCTGAAATTGTGGGAAATGCTCTCAGCCAGCACAGGGAGAGCGCTGCACTTGCATGGATGCTGCTCTGCCAGTGTGAGGACACTGAATTTTGGCAGAACGCAGTGGATTGGTGTTTCCATGTATTTTTTGACAATTCCATGTGCTCCACTGAACAGAACCGTGTGTAGGGACAGCTGTGCTTTGGCTTTCTGGTGGCCAAGTGCCACAGGAAGTGCCAGTGCTCCAGTTCAGCCCAGGTGCAGAGGTTTGAACCTATGGACTGATTCCCATCAGCAAGAATCCACACCAATAACCAACCATCCTTGAACAGAAGGAAAAGCTGGCACTTGGAGCAGCAATCCTAAACTCTGATGCAAAACAATTCCTCCTTCAGGGGAGAGCCCTTGGTGTCAGTGAAGTGCCCAAGGATTCCAGGAGCGCCTGAAAAAGTGCCCAGGCTTGGGAATGGCAGGAGGCAGAGGAGCTGCCCTTGCTGTGGGAGCTGCTGGCACACAGGTAGGGCCATATTTTAAAAAGCAATAAGGAAAAGTGTCTATTTTGATCTGTTCCAGTAAAGCCCACCCTGCTTCAAACATTTATATTTTTTTTTTGTTCAACAAATGTTTTATGGGGAAAAACGCCTACAAGGACACTTCCATCTGCTGACCCAGCTGTGGCTGCTAATACACATAATGGGAGAGAAATTTCCTGTTCCTGATTCCTCTGTGAACTGCAGACCTGAATCCTTTGTTTTAGACACAGATTCCACAATTTCAGTGTCAATAATTAACGAAACAGATTCATTTATTTGATCAAGATCTCAGGCAATGGGTCTGAATGGAAAATAAAAGGAACCTTTTTTCCCCCCTGACCTTTTTAATGAAATAAAATTGATGCTGTTTTTAGGTAAGGTTATTTGCATAAATATGGAAGGCAAGTAAGCTTTAATATTAACTTTATCTCAACTAGAGAAAGGAAAAAGATGTTGATATCGATTTGCATTTATGCTTTGTACTGTATTACTATTATTAAGGGGACTTAAATTTAGTTTTTTTCACTCTGAGCTTACTTCTACTATTATGGTGGGATCAAGGTGCCCTTAATCCCTTTAAGGATCAAATTCTTTTATTTAAACACACACCTGGTCGTGGTAAGTGAACCAAATTTCTAATTATGAAAAGCAGGTTTCATATCCAAATTTAGCTGAGTTGAATAAAAATCCCCAGGTGTTTCCTTACCTTCTTTTACTATATATTAATGTTATCAAACTTGCTGACTCATGAAACTGAGGTTACAGTAATTTTAGCTATGCTGAAAAATTAATCCATCATTTGGAGAGTGCTGCACTATTCTTTATCCTCATTTCTTGCTCTGAGTCTTCCTCTTACGCTATCTGCAATTTTTGGCCTTGGAAGGCTTTAGTGGTGGGGTGATGAATATCAGGCCATCCATTTTTGCTTCCCCTGTGTTTCTGAGGCGCCTTTTGTTGTTTGTGGTAGGTGAAATTTCAAAAATGCTAAGCCTGGAGTTCACGTGTTCATCTAAAATATCTCTCTGATTCTGCAAGTCGGGCTAAAATTACAAGTTGGGGATTTCAAGCCCTCCCACTCCTGATTAGGCTGAGAACACAATCTTCTGCAGCACTTGAGGCACTTCTGCTTCTGTCATTAGCTGAACACCAGAAGTGAAAACAATTCTGTGTTATCTTCCCCGAGTCAGAATGTCAGCAGCAGGGCAGCGCCGGGCCTGTCTCGCTGGGGATGGACACAGCTGTGTCCCAGGCAGTGCAGGGACCTCCTCCCTACGCTGGGCCCAAGGCCACAGGCAAAATTCCACCCTGGAAACTGCTCCTGTGCTGATCTCTCTGCTCCTGATGCACTTGCAGCTCCTTCTGTAGCACAAGAGGGTTAACCCCTCTCTGGCTTTCACATCAGCTGGATCAAACCCAGGCCCCTTTGGCTCTGCCATCATTCCCAGCGATCCCAGGCTTTGCAGGGATCTGTTGATGCTGTGGGAGGGGAGCAGGGCACAGGGCACAAACCCCAGCTCTGCCCTGGCTCTGGGCTTTCAGCATTTCCCTTGGCACAGCCATCAACTGCAGTTGGAAGTACAGTAAGTTTTGCCATGAATGTTATCTCATTCATTGAGAAGAAGAGATGTGAATTCTGCCCAGGCAATAAAAGGGCCTTGGAGGGAGTGGAGGGGTGCAACCAGAGTTTCACCCTTCTGGTGTCTCTTCTCATTGCTCCAGAGCATAAAGGGCTTTCCTGGTGGGGCTTTACCTCTGGAACACACCTACTCTACCTCAAGTCCAACTTGATCTATTTACACCACAACAAGCACAATGAACATTTTTTGTATTTTTTTAACGCCTTGCTGGGCTGATGAATAAAATCCCATAGACTCTAATAAACCACTGAAGAATAATTTAGAATTATGTCCCACAGAAAGCTTCAGTAAATAATAAAAACATAAATATACCAGCAAGCTACTGTTTTCCACTGCGGGAGACATTTGGAAATGAGAAGCTGCATCTGTGCACAATAACACAGATTCAGGGCTGCATCTTTCTCTGCATTCATGTGAGGGAAGGCACACATTCAGAACCTGTTCTCTGCACACATCCTTGCTCTCTCCAGCTGCCACACCACAAGAGTTCACTCTGTTTGGTAAAGCTCGGCGGGTAAAACTTCTCTGCTGTTTTAGTCAAGTGTAAATAAATGAACAGAAACAGATTAAATGGCAACTCTAATTAAGCAGCTTATATGTCACAGCACACTAACGCCAACATCTTGGTTTAGGTACTGCAAATTATCAGTACTACACTTCTTTAATGGGTAGTCTGAATTTCCTCATTATTCCACCCAGGGACCAAAGATTAGACAAAGAAAGCAGAAGGGCAAAGGTGCCCGATGCCAAGCAATGCTTTAATGGACGCTAATATTCAGCATTCTGAGCTGTTTGTCAGCCCTTCCCCTGGCAGGGAACCCTCAGCCTCCCTGGGTGCCATTCCCAGATTGAGGAGCAGCAGATGAGCTGAGCTGAGGCAGGAGGGGTTTGGCCCTCTGGAGCTGAGTGGGGATGCAGGGGCTGAGCTCCCTGCCAGCTCTCCAGGCAGCTTTTCCTGCAGCTCAGGAGAGGAAGGTGCAGTGAGGAACACCTCCTGTCCCAGCTCAGAAGGACACTGAGTGAAGCAGGAGGTTTCCAGCAGCCTCGGCTCAGGTCTCCTCTCTCCCACATTTCCCTGTCCTTCTCCTTCCCTCTCTCAGGATTTCTGTTGTCTGTCTCCAGATTTCCACAGCAACAAGGGCACAAAATTCACTCTCTGGCCTTTAGGAGCTTAATGGGGAGACCTTCAGTATGCACAGTTGTTCTGCTTTTAACTTATTTTTGCAAAGCAGGTATATTTCCATCCAAGAATTAGAGAGAGTGGCCTCAGGCTAAATTGCAGGGAGTCCCAAATGAGTGAACCCTTTGAGGAGAGAATCACTGAAGAAGAAAATGAAGATGACAAGGCTGTTGCTTCTTAATAAACATTATCACATTTTCACCATGCATTATTTATTACTTTTCTTTCACTGATTGATGTTCTAAAACATTAAATCTAATATGCATAAATATATATATATATATACATACATATATTTAATTATCTTTTTCCCCCCAAGAAATCTCAAGTTAAGAGTACTTTCTTTGTTTTGTTTTGCATTGTTAAATTAACACGTTAATCCTGGCAAATTTTTCTTCTTTTTTTTGTTTTTTTCTCAATCAGAGTCTAAATAGGATTGAATTAAGGACATTTGACTGAATGCTGCAATTTATATGTTTTATAGGTTTTCTAGAGTTGAAGATGGAACATTTTGATCAATCCTAATGGGGTTTTTTTGTGCCTATGGTTTTTCTAACCTTATTTCCTACCTGTGATTTCATCTGCTCGTGGTCAGGGGGGCTTGGGAGCAGACTGAGAGGTCAAACTTTCCAGCACAGGACCCTCCTCTCCCTTATTTCACTTTATGGTCAGAGAGACTATTTTTATTCTGAGATCTGCTGCAGTCCAGTAAATATATAACTTTGTTAGGAACCAAGCCTGCTCCAGAATGATACCTTTGTGGACACTAAAAACAATTTAATGGCATGTCACAATAGCAATTCACTCTGCTAATAGCCCGGCTCAATAATACCATATTGCATAAACCTCCTTCAGTCTTCTGCCAAATAATTCACCTTTATGCACTCTGCAGCAAGCTCCATTTCACTAACAAATATATTTCTCCCCTACCCCTCCAAATAAATATCCAGCATCTTCTCACTGTAACATCAGCTGTTGCCTTGCATGAGGTCAGCAGGGCCATATTTCTACCCCAAATCACCTTTCTCCATCGAAGCCAGAGAGACTCTCAGTTTTTAACTGGCACATCAAATCCCAGGCAAGGGTGGGGGGAATAAAATCTTGGAAAAAAAACCCTGTACATTTTGCTGTGTCTCACAAGCAGCAGCAGTGAAAAGTTTAAATACTCTGTATGTCAGGGCAGCCTTAAACAAATGTTTATGGGCTTTGCTTTTGCAAGCAGAAGGGTTTGGGTAAGACAACCCTCAAGATGTCTCTTGTTTAAAATGCAGCGCAAACTCCCCGAGAGGCAGCAGCCTCCTGCCATCCTGCTTCCCTCGCTGCTTTTTTCAGAGCTGCCTGCTCAGGGAGGGATCTGTTGGGTCTGCTGCTCAGCAAGAGGAAATGCTGCTCCACGAGTCATTTGGGGGAACGGTTACCTTGGTCTGGGGATGCTCCTGGAAAACTCGGCTGGCTCTCAATTCTGGGGGGGGCAATTTAACGTGCTCTGGTGACAACACCTCCAGAATCCCCTCCCTGATGGACACAGCCACCATTCCTGGGGTGGTGGCTCCCTGTGGAATGGGTTTAATGCTCCCAATCTTCCTTCTCCTCCAGGTGAGAAGGAATTCTCTGTGCTGGATTCACTGGGACTGAAGCATTGGCAGTGACCAACCTCGCAATGATTGTCCCCAAAACCCTACAGGATATTTTGGGGTATTGTGATTGATAAGGGTGTTACATCTTCCTGCACTGTAAGTGTTGTATAAATTGAAAATCACCTTTTACAATGTCTGAGTTCACGTTAAAAGACAGAAAAGGAAAAAAAAAAATGCAAGTCTTCCAGCTACAAATAGAATTTCCTCTATATTTTTATTTTGCTACGTTATCAGCTTCCCCTCTGTATAAATTCCTCCTTTCCTAGAAATGAGACTCCAATGATATATTTAGAAATAGAATCAGCTCTCAAAATCTTGGGTTTTTTTTAAAAATGCCTATGTAGAATCTGCTAAACCTCAACTGCATCCTGTTCCTTTAAAAACTACTCTCAAATCCAATGGTTAAAAAAGGCCATTTTTGTAGAAGAAACTATTTGTATCAAATATCATGAGAAAATAAGTGCATCATGACAATTTTGAACATCTTTTATGATTTGATTGTCAGTAACTAGGCCCACAGGAGAGTGATAAATGTGAGGCACGAAAAATATCTATTTCACTTAGATAGCAAATTATGCAACTCAGTGCTTGATAGCACTTGGCAAAATACAAATGTAGTTGAATGGAATTGAAATTGTTGCTCTCTGCCTAAGACACAGGTAATATCACCAGGGGTCCTGTCTTCAGATATTTATAAGAGCTAAGAGTTTAAGTAATAGTAGCAGTAATACAAAATTACCTTTAAACATTGAAAACATTTTTACTTTGTTACAGGGTGTAATTTACACTTTTTCTCTAATGGCTTACAGACTGAAAATGATATACTAATGCAATTTTTCAAATTTAGTTACCTTTTTGTGTTCTAAAATTATGTGCTCTCTCTTTTCCCTGTTTGTCACTTCTCAGATTCCATTTAATTCCATGCTCGTAGAGTTTTATAATTTATCTACTTGTCATAAAAGTTTTCTAGACTTTCAAAAAATACGAAATACTCCCAATAAACTCTGACAAAAATGCTTCCAGTTCAACTTTCAGAAATTTTTCAATTTTGTTTTGAACTATTACCATACATTTTGGTGGTGGAGTGAGATTTTTCATGAAGTGACATCAGGCAAGGGAAGGGAAAAATGATCAGAGAAGAGATTCACTCAAACCATTTATATTAACCTGTCTCTTCACTTATAGATTTATATTCCTTCTTCTCCTGCATGGAAGGATAGGGAGATAAATATAGGAATGTGCTCTACAGCTATGCCTTAGCTCAGGATGGCAAATGAAACTGTGAGAACTTTCAACATTTCAAAATTTGCCTTCTCTCAAATCACGAAGAAAAGTTTATGCCATTGGCTAATTAAAATAAGACCATTTAAAATGAAGCGTTTAGTTTTGATCATTTCAAATCACTTTTCCCCAGTGCTGATACTTTTACATGTTCGTTTATTTGTTTTATAGGAATTTTTCTTCCAATTAGTTGGACTTTTGAAACCAAGAGCTGTTTCTACTTAAGCAATGTGAAAACAGACTATTTTGACAGGATGCCTCTTGAAAAGTCACAAAATGATGTTTCTCTAACCAACCCTTTTCACTCAAATAAATGATGTTTCAACACGCCACCCCATGAAAGTTTAATCCACAAAATCGAGATTTATTTGCTTTGCCTCTCTACTCCTTCCTGAGCATTTCCAACCCTGCTGGAGTCCTTCATGACCACGACACCAAAACACAAAAAACACAACAGGGATTGCCCAGATGCCGGCTCCTCGCTGGGACACCTTTTGGACAAAGGAAGTTTTTGGGAATTCTGAGAGGGAGGGAGGGTTTCTCCCCCTCAGTGCTCTCCACCCCCTTCTCTCCAGGGCTTCTGCTCTTGCTGGAGGGATGGGACCTCCTCAAACTGAGGTGATCCTTGGCAAATCCCTGTGTCCTCCTCCCTCCTTCTCTTCAACGAGCAAGACTCCTCTCTTGCACCCCACCCTGCACCCACTCCCCTCCCAGCACCCCAAATCCCAGGAGAATGAGCTGAATTTGGGGGATCTGAGCTGTCCCAGCCTCTCCCAGTGCCCCTGGGCACTGCTGCACTGGAGGACAGCAAGGAGCCAATGCAGATCCTGCAGCTGGGATGGAGGGGATGCAGTGCTTTGGGATATAACAACTTGGAGGGGAACTCTAGGCACCTCTTTTGTGGAAAAAAAACTACAGAAAAAAAAAATAATTGCGATAACTAGAGAAAAGACAGGCTCAGAGGAGTGAAATGCAGGCCCTGGCCATGTGCAGCTGTTAAAAGGCTCGATTCATGTTGCATATGAGGAGAGGTGTCACCCTCAGAGCTCACAGCCCAGTTTTAATGGGAGTAATTCCCCACATGCCCCTAAAAAGTCCAATCTGACACACATTTTATCCCTTTTGGCATTGCCTTTCGTGTAAGGTTGCTCTGCTCTGCTCAGCACTTGCCTTTTTCACCCTATCCAGGGCTTTTCAGCAATAATGGACAATGTTATTGTCAGGTCCTAAAAACCATCACCTGCTTCTTTTATTGCTTTGCATAACTTTGTCTGGAGTCCAGGGGAGCTTTCAGTTTTCCATATCTGTTGTTCTTATCTCACTGGGATCAAATGGCAGCTTCCTGGGAGCTTTGTGGGGCTGGCACCGTGCCACATAATGCAGAAAGATATGAACTCTTTTCATATCCCGTTTCCTTGTGGTGTAACTGTAAACTCGGACCAAAAGATACCAGAAAACCGAGCAGCACTTAAGAAGCCTAAAAAGCTGATGGGTAATTATTGGGATTAACAAAAGCTCCGTGGAACCAGGGATCAAAATTCCTAAAAAACCTGCAGTCCTGATGAACAATTGTGAATGAAAACAGCAGCATTTTGATGGGAATGTGTGCACAAATGCCTAATGCAGTTGTAAATAAGGCATTTAAATGACTCGGGGATCTGCAAGCCCTATGGAACTCTCCTGGGGAAGCTGTTGACAAATTAAAGCTGCTATTGCTACTCTTCCATTAGCTTTTGTATCCTAAACACATCATTAGGTGGTATTTCATGGCATAAAACTCTTACCTGCCTCAAGATTGATTTGAAATGGAAGACTCTTACAAGAATATACAGTCCCTTTGGGTTCCAGCTGGGAGGAGCAGACGGAATCAATTTATTGCTTGAAAAGGGTCTTGTTTATTCAGTCTGAAAATGCTTCATTTTCTTAAAAATTCACGTATTTATAAATAAATAAGATGTTGAACTTATTCACTAGATTATTACTCTGGTTCCTTTACTTTTGAGCCGTTTGTTGCATATCTTAAGTATTTCAAATGAAGGTCTTTATATTTGGAATTTCTTTGGTCTCTCAGACCACAACAAACTTTCAACTTCATTCCAAGTCTCAGGACCTCTGATTCTGCATTTACATTTTCTTGTAAATATTTGTAAAAGAGGACATTATTGACAATTCAACAGAAAGCTCCTGAAGATGAGAATAACTGATGGGTTTTTTGTCAAAACTACCTTCAACATGAATATTAGCAGGGGATTGTAAACAGATTTTATGGCCTGCTAATAGCTCTGTTCACAGGAGTTCTGCTCCTGTCAGGAAAGGAGAGCATTTAGAAGCCTGCCACTGTCACCAAGACTAATAAATATCTTGAGTTTCCTAAAAAGACATCTCACACTTTTGCTTCTATTAGATGCCTCTTTTCTAAAATTATTGTAGCTAAAAAGCCCAGCAGAAGTGTGACTTTTAAGAAGGCTTTTAGGAAAAAGAAAAAGCACAAAAACAAACCCATCTCTTTGAAATAACATTTAAGGTGCACTTGAAAATTCTTCTCCCCAAACACAAAGGAAATTTAAAGTTAAAGCTGAAAATCTGGCTGGAAACCATGTCCTTAAATCAACCTACCTCTCCTTAGCTTTGCAGGGAATCTCACACACTGTACTAATGCCATATGTGCCACAACACACAGGAATAATGGGGTGAATTGAGGACAGTGTCACACCATACTGAGTTCCTCTCAATTCAAAATTTCATCCTTGCTTTTAAGAGGGTAGTTTACAACTCTGCCAAAATGGCACCTTTTTTTTTTTTTTTTCTTAAATATACAGAGTGAAAAAAAAACGCAGCATGGGAGTGCACAACTTCTGGAGAGAAAACTGAGAGAGCTGCTGAAAGTGGGATGTGTACAAATATGTATAAACTGCCTAAACCCTGCAGGGAGGAGAGGGAGCAGTGAGAACCCAACCAGGGACAACAGACCTGCACAGCCAAAAAAGGCCCAGTTCTAACTCCCCACACAACCCCAAAATCAAATCAGGATGTGAATTTGAAGCTTCTCTGCCTCAAAATTGAGTGGTAGTCAGCATTTAGGGATTGATTTTAGCAGATACCAGCAGCAGAGTGGAAAGCACAGCCAGGCTGTGAGACACACGGTATAGAACATTTTAATGACTCTCTGCAGACTTCAGCAGTTTCAGTTTATGGGGTTTTGTGGGAAAAAAATAAACAAATGCTGTTGTTTGACTGTTTCCATCCTCTTGGGTTTTGCACCCTTCTTGCATTTCCCCTGAGGTGTTTTTCAAAGCTGCCCTCAAATACCCTGAGAGTTCAGGGCAGGTCAGAGCTGCGAGGTGGCCCTGGCAGGGCTGGACAAACTGCTGGGCTCAGTCCTGTTCCCAAGTGCAATTCTGGGCTCCAGTGTCACTCCAATCCACATTCCCTTTCCACACCAAGTCAGAATTCTGCTCCAATTTACTCTCTGTATGGACAAGCTTCAGTCAGAACTTTGTCTAGATTTGAAGAAATGTTTGATACAATAGTTTCATCCAGCTCCACTTTCAACTGCTGATCTGAAAACCTCTTGTCTCACATTTTTTAACTCGTGTCATTTGATATTCAAGTTTCCTTCAAATTTCCTCTCGTCTGAAGGCAGAATGAAGCTCCCTCGTTTCCTGGGAATGCATAGGTTATGTGACAAGGCATACAAACAGTTTTGATCATCAGGAAAATTTACTGCTCCACAATATTGCAGTTTTAATTAGCAGTAAAGTGAAATGAAAACTCTGCTGCCATGTGATTAGAACACGGTTTTACAAACATGGGAAGGGACTCTTGCCCGGTACTTCATATAATGAATGGGATTTCTACATTTATTTATGGCACTACAAGGGTGTTGGGAATTTGTAGGAAAACTTCAAAGAATTGACAGGAATAGATTCAGTTTCTTTGTCTGTCACATGAAGGGTAACTTAACTTTTGTGGTAAAATGCTGTTTTTTTCTTAATGCTTAACTGAGCAAGGCTTCCTGCTTCTCAACGAGTTTCTTCCCTAAGTTATTCCTGCAAGGACACCCTTCATTTCATATTGTATTTCATATTCCTTGTTTCCTTGTAGCCAAAACAGGCTGGGGAAGCAAAGTGGGGCTGGAGCAGATGAGGAGAGGCTGCATGAGACCACCCTGTATCACCGTGGTGCCCACTGAAGGTGTGGCCATAAGAGGAAGGATTTAAGGCTGGGAGAAAGGGATGCTCATTCCACTCAGATCCTGGCAAGGGACAAAGGGGACCTTTGAGGAGCCCTGGTAATTTGCTGTAACAAATGCTCTGCAGGGTGACTTTTCCCTGCTCTCAGCTCTCCAAAGGACCTCTGTGGAACCTGGAGCAAGAAGCGCAGCACAAGGAGTGGTTCTGCCTGGGACAGAGCCCAGCACTGATAGGGGTGCTGTGACCTGGCAGAAATTTGGGAGCATCTCCATTTGTGCAGGGTTTTGCAAATGTCCCTTGCTCAAAGCTGTGCTCTGTCCAGCCTCAGCTGCTGAGCTCTGTTGAGCTGGGCTGCTCTGGAGCTCCTGCAGCTGACTGGACACAGCAGCGAGAGGGAAATGATGCTCCCCCTGTGCTCTGGAGCAAAACTGCTGGGAGGTGGCAGCAGAAGGTCACACACAGGGAGGAAAGGGACAAAGTCTCCCAGTCCCTTTGTGCAGCACCACCTGAGCTCAAGGAAGCACAACTCCCCTGGCTGTGATGACAGAGAGGACACTCAAGGGACTCAGTGCCACAAACAGATGATCTCACTCCCAGCTCACTTTCTTCTTGCAGTGAACAAAAATCAGCAGAATGAAAGGCAAAGTCTGACTTGCAATCAATCTTCATTAAGAGTCAGATTCTTTCAGTGCAGCTCCATAAACAGTATTTTTGTGAATTAAAAATAACATCATGTTAATTACAGTTCTGCATTACCTTTTTTGTTATGGCATGTTAGGCATACTCCTACTTTACAGAATGCCAATAACTCTTCACAATTCCCCGGGATCACAGTTCTCTCCTCAGATAAAGGAACAATCCTTTGAGATGATGGCACATCAAATATGCCTTCATATTTCTGTCTCCTGTTTCCCAGCCTGTGCCATATTGCGCACAAGCTGAAGCAGCACAATACACCACATCTGCCATTCACAGGGCCACCTTTGAATCTGGCCCAAATTTTCTTCTCCACTGATCTATGGATTGTATCCTGTATTATAGTTGCTCTTTTCAAATCTATTTAAAGCTGGAAAATCAGCTTTTTGGTGGCTGCTGTGTGCTAGCAGCTCTGGGGGTGATGCATCCTGTCCCAACACAGAGCTAGCTGTGCCTGTGTCTCCCCCCGGGCTCTCTTGATGTGCTGCCCGTGAATTCCAACAACCCCCAAAGCTGAGGTTCAGGCAGGACACAGAGCCCCAGGTGAGAAGCAGGCACAGAAACACAAGCAGAGAGGGAAGCTCAGGGCTTGTCTGTGCCTGCAGGCCAAATAATGAATTTATTTTGCATGTAGAGTGCCTAAATTAGGGGCAGGATGGAAGCAGTGCCCGGCACAGGTTGCTGACCCTGCTGATGGACACTGCACTGGCTTCAGCCAGGGCTTGCAGTGTCTCGAGCTGTATTTCTTAAATCTAAAGCTGACAAGAAGCAATATTCCATGTGCTGCACATTTCCAGTGTCATCTCTGGAGCCAGGCTCTGAAAGCAGCATTTATAAACTGCTGTTAACAGGGCCCAGGTGCCGTGCTCAGCGCTCAGGTCAGTGTGTGCTGTGCAGAGCCATATCCTGGTGTCAGGATGCAATTTCCCAAAGAAAGTTGTGAAAGCCACGCCTGCAAGCACTGTTTTGGTCATCTAACCACAGAAATTGTTCCTAACAACAGGAATGAGAGAGGATCAAGACATTGCATGCCAGCAGAAATATCCTCTCCTTCTCCCCCGGTCCTCAGCATATTCAGATTTCACAAAACTTGGGTAGGAATTTCCATGACTCATTCCCCAGTAATCCATCTTTCATTGCTTTATTTGTGACACTGCTACAAAAGACTGAAAATCAGGATTTTTTTTTTTCCTTTTGCTCAAGAGGTGAATTCCTCATTTAGAGCCAAATGCATTTGTGTAGCATCCCTTTAGACACTGGGTGCATCCCCAGTGAAGGGGCAGAGCACATCAGCACCAGAATTGCATTTGCTGCAAACCTTTGTGCACACAAAAACCGAGGCACAGAGGGACCACAGAAATATGCACATGAATTGGAGTTACAGAGGCTTTCTGCAAATAAATATTCTGTAAACAGCAGGCAGAGGCAGCCCCGTGAGCCACGGGGGGAGAGCAGCCAGGAGAGCCAAGCAAGGACTCGCACGGATGGGGAAGGTGCTGAAAACACCTGGATTGACAACACTATTTTAGATAGAGAAACTGGAACTCGATGCAGAAAGAGCAAGGCTCACAGGAACAAATAAGCAAATTTCACAGAAGGAAAGCAAGAGGGGAAGAAAGAATAAAAGGAAAAAAGAAAATTCCCCTACAGGTTTAGCCGATAATGTCAACAAGCATCATTCTTACTGCTCTCTCACTATATGTCAAGTCCTCTATTGCTTCTAATCTGTTGTAAGCTATATTCTCTATAGACAGATATAACACCAGAGGAGAACATTAAGACCACCTATTCATATTTTTTTGACATTTGAAGTACAGTCAGACCTCGGTAGGACTTCAGCTTTGGCACAGAGTGAATCTGTGATCTTATCAAATATGCAATCCCACATAAAGCAACTGCTGAGCTGCACAAGAGTCACATAAATATTAAAGTGTTCAGAATGGTTAACTCATCAAACAAGCTGCCTGTCTGGACAGATGGACGGAAGGACTGAGGAATACATCATGCAAAATCTTGAATTTAGGCTGCGTGAAGGAAGTGCTTTCAGAAATGAGACAAGCACATACAAAAAAAGCCCACATTTACTGTGTATGCGGTCATCGCTGGCTTTTAATCAGGAAAGGTTTAAACCAAATTTCCCTGGAGTGTGATTCCAAAGGAGAAGATGATAGAGCGGATGTGTTAGGGTGCTGATCAGGGAGCCAATATATTTCAGAGATGGTATAAACCTGCATTTATCCTACAGGGAAAAACACAGGCAGAGAGAAGATGTGTTATTTTGTAAACAACATATGAAGGCTATCTGGTGATCAGAGATTGCAGTATTTTCCATCTCTCTGCTCGTGCAGAGCAGGTGGAGCCATCTTTTACCAAAATTAAAAGGCATTCAAACAAGGCCCGTTGTTAACCAGCCCAGACAGCTTGAGGAGGCAGCGTTTGATGCACGTTAAAAATTCTGGGTTGGTACTGCGACTTCCCAGCTGCTTCTGAGTGAGGAACTCGGCATCTCACACACATCTGTTCATTTAACGTCAAACAGCAAACACAATGAGCCTTTTCCAGGGAGGGGAGGAGAGGCACTGAGATGTCTCTGCCTGCTTTTCACAGGTGCTGAATTCCCTCTGCTCCCAGGGACAGGGACACAGGGATACTGAGCTCCCAGGGACAGGGACACAGGGATGCTGGGCTCCCAGCAGCTCAGCTGGGGTGGGCTAAAGGCCCTTCTCCCACAGCTCAGGGCTGTTGTTGGTGACTCTCCATAAACGTCACCACGGTGTTGAGCCCCAGGGGAGATCTGGCCCTTCTTTTAAGGTTAAAGAGAGAGGAGTGTTGAGCACTTTGTCCCACACACTCCCCAGACAGAGGTTCCTGCCACATCTGCCCAGCTGTGCTCCTTAGCACCCCTCCTTTGGGAAGGCACTGGGGATGGCTGTTGGGATGGCTGTTGGGATGGATGTTGGGATGAAGGGATGGATGCAGGGATGGATGGCTGCAGAGATGGCAGCCCCAGGCACAGGCCAGGGAGGCTGAGCAGAAGAGACAGCTCGGAGAAGCCTGGCAGTACCATCTAGTGGGTGCTGCCTCACACAGGCAGCTGCTCCCAAGGAGGAAGGGAGAAAAGAGGACAGAGAGCAGAGAAATAAAACATTCTTTATCACTGCTCTTGACAGGTATTATATTGTACTATAGTGCCATTTGTTTAGTTACTGCTACAGCAAGTGCTGTGCAGAAATCTTATAAGCAGCCATATGGCACCTCTGAATGAAAGCCATTATGCTTTTATGAGTAACCCACACTGTCTCTGCTCGGGGAAAGAACCTCCGTTTGCACCAAATGTCATTTTCCTATTCTGAAAGGAAGAAAATATTTCTGACTTTCACTGAACTCCACAAACCTGAGCTGATTCTCCTCTCCTGACAGTGTTTACACAGAGCCTGAGCCCACTGGAGGTCTCAAATACCCACCAGGTATTTCACTGCTGACATTTTGCCGTTTCCATGCTCGTGCTTTTCAACTGCGCCATGTTAAACAACCCTGTTTGCAGCTAATATTAGATTTTATAGTTACTAGTTCATTAACATTTTATAATTTACCATCCATTACACCTGACAGCAACTGTCCAGCCATTCTTAGCACTCTTTTAAAAAGGAGTTTTAAAAGGACCCTTAGGAACAGAAAGTTTATTCTCCGAACAAGGTAAAAATAACAAGTCATTAAAAATTCCTGGTACCTGGATGCAATATCTGGGCTGCACCTCTTAAATTAACTCTGTGCTTTTGCTGCGCAGAGCAAAGTTTTTGTGGTGATTGGAAAAAAAAATATTTTCTTCTCCATCAGTTTGTGTTTCCAACCCTCTCATGTTGCATTAAAAGTACGTTGTGTTCTGGGGATTGGGTTGTTAAATACTGAATAAAGGTCTGGAACTTGCTGGTGGAGGATTATGTGTTAAAGGAAGAGCAAAATTTCTGCACTACATACAGGTAACTCAACTTCTCAAAGCTGTGCATGTTTGCCTGCTGAATTTGCATGTCAAACGTTGGGACTGCAGACAGTCGCAGAAAGTGCATATGCAAATTAGGCACTTAAAGATGAACATGTTTACATATGATGGGCACTAAACAGACCAGTCCCTTGCCCACTTCTGTATATAGGTTATGTATATTTGTCTTTTCTTAAAATAGGTGAAAATATGTTTATCAAAATATTTATTAAAAAAGAAGAAAAGACGACTTCATTAAAATAGAGCCTATGTAGAGACATGTTGTTAAAAGGAATCTAAATAATCTCACTTCCCTGCTCCAGATAATTAACACTCTTCAGCAAGAACTTTTCTCTAAATATCAGTCTTCTTTTAGAGATTTGCCATTTTCCTGCATTCATTATCTCACCAGAGCAAAGTGAAGCCATGCACCAGAAATACTGCAGGGATCATGCAGGATGTAATTGCTCTAATGCTTTGCATATTTATGTTTGAGCCCTTTTTATGAAGTGTTACTTTAAAAAAGGAGGATCAGTTCATCTTTAAAAGGGAGTGATTGATTGCTGCCAGTCAGGCATTCCTTCATTCTTGGCTTCTCTCTTAGTCTCTGTAATAAGTTTTTCAGGAACCCCAGCCCGCTATTAAAGAACAGCATTCATCATAAGCCAAGCAGAGAGGAGGCAGACTTTGATGGGCACAATACCATATTTCAATCTACAGTGTCCTTTTTGTTAAACTTGAGCTGCTGCCTCATTAGCGCTCGAGCAAAAATACACAAAGCCTTTTGTAAATATTAATCAGAAATGTACAAAACCCCTCTCCAGACTAAATTACTTATTATTGGGCTCTCTCCAGGTGATAATGTTTAACTAAAAATTCTGTTTGCCTAAATTGTGGGAGAAAAATACCTTTTTATGTACATTTTATGGAGCACTTTTACAAGGATAAGTGTTTTAAGTAAATGCATTTCTTTAGTATTTGCCCTTTTTCTGACATCCATCCTTCACAGGGCAGAAATACGCAGCCCTGCTGTATGTTGTAGGCTGCAGCATTCATCTGAGCAGTGTGAGGTTTAAATTCCTGATATCTAGGTTTATTTCTGGCACTACTGATTAATATGAGAGTGCTTTTTCATGTTTTCCTGCTGAGCTTAAACTTAATAGACGTGAGGCTGAGACTTAAGACACACTGAATTAACAACACATGCTTTAGGCCGGCAAATGCAGCACTACAGGGGAATCCAGATGGGTTCCAAAGCAGAATTTGGTCTTTTGCACTTCAGAATGTCCCTGTCAGGAAAATAAAGTTTCAGGATTTTGTTACTGTTGTTGATTTTTGGTCTTTTTTTTTTTTTTTTAATTAACTTTCAGCATTTCAGCCTCTGAGCAAGATGAGTGAGGTGTGTCGCTGCTGGGGAGACCCAGGCAAATGGAAGTTCTTTGCCCTAAGTTTGTACCAACACAACAGCTTAAGCTTATGAAACCAATTTACAGCCCTATAATTACTGGTACAAGGCCAAAACTGAAATTTTGGGAAGTTTAGGCTCAAATCCTGTCTCAGTCAAGCATTTCCTTGAAGTTTGTGATTAAAAAAGTTGTCTGTAAAAAGGAATTAGTCACAAAACTTCTGAAATCAAAGGTCACTGTCTCCAGAGGCTCTTTGTTAGAGTAAACAATAGAAATGCTCTCAGAACCATTTTGCAGAAACAATTTTTATTGCTATCATCGGACCTAATTCTGCAGAGATTTCTTGGAGGGAAAGTAGTTCCTTAATGAAGTTCCTCCTCCAGCAAAGCCAAGGCTCTTCAGGATCAGCCCCCATTACAGCAAGAATATCAGAGTTAAAAGACTTTTGTGCTCTTTTTAGCAAAATCATTTCAGGTAAAGCTCCCTAAAAGAAAGGCCTGAGCAAGCATTTGTGTGACATCACCAGCTGGACCATCTGTAAGTGAAATTAAAGCTGGACTGGAATTCCCAGAGTTCAGTAATTCCTGCCTATTTGGTTGTAAAGTTGAGGGGTCACAGGCACTGCTTTTGTTGGTGTTTATGCAACACTCAGCCCAGCACATCCCTCACCAGAAC
The DNA here is from genome assembly GCA_013401135.1 of Cettia cetti. Classification (NCBI taxonomy): domain Eukaryota; kingdom Metazoa; phylum Chordata; class Aves; order Passeriformes; family Sylviidae; genus Cettia; species Cettia cetti. The sequence continues at coordinate 33,025 of VZUI01050009.1, forward strand.
TGGAGCCCAGGAGTCCCAGTGGATCTTACAAACAAAGTTATGGACATCTGCCACAAATTCTGCAAAATTGCTCCTTATCTAACCCCTGCTCCCCTTGTGCACCTGAGAGACTTTGCAAGAATTTGTCTGAAAAGTTCGCGGCAGCCAAGCAGAGAAAATAAACATTTAAGCGCCTTGAAAGCTGTGGTCAATTTTCTGAATGGAACTCTTGGTACAGGCTGATTGTTTGTAGCAGTTATTTTGTATAATTTACTCCCTCTGAGATCACCCTAAATTCTTGTCCAGCAGTTACAGGCCCCACTCAAATTCAGCACTGAACCCACTGATAAGAAAGCCCTGCCTCCCCCTTCCATCCAGCCGGAATAAACACCCAGCACCGCAGAGTTAACAAAACACAGCAGACTTATTTATTTTTCTTTTCCTCTCCTGATACTGTTTTCACAACCTGACATAACCTGGTAAAGTAATTCTAATTGTATTTTGGATTGATAACTGCATTTTTCTCAGAATACACAATGCTTCTGAGAACAGTTGTGGTTCTTTGGTACGGAACAAGTGTTTTGTCTCAAAGATTTTAAAAAGTCAATCATAAAGTTATCAGAAAATTTAGGTCCTAAAAGAAAACTGATGGCAAACGTTTGGGTCCATTTTTTGAACCATGTAATGGTGGATTAATGAAGGTGATTCAGTAGAAAGCAATTAAGAAAGGCACTGAGGAAGTCAGATGTGCATGGGGAGGAGGAGTCTGCTCTAACAGTGCCCCAGAGAAACAACTGCACCAGAACGAGGGAGGAGCTGGCCTGAGCCCCAGCTCAACCTGGAGCTGGAAGAAATGTCTCTGCAGGTTCAAAACAAGGCAGCTTTCTCTGTTTTAATCCCATTTCTGTATTTCTGGACTTGCCCACAGGCTGGAGCAGCAGCAGAGAGCTGGCATGGGCAGGCTGGTGCTCTCCAGAGCGAGATCCCATGGCAGCTCCTAAGCCAGGGGCCTGGGAGGCAGCCAGAGATAACAGAGCTCGAGCTGCCCAGCCAGGGCTCAGCCCAACCACAGAGCCTTCCTAACTTGCTTTCGTTCAAAACCTCCCATTTTCTACCTGACAGTTCATTCCTGTCTTCAAAGCAAGAGTTCCTCAATTAGAAAGGAGTGAACATTTGTTTCCAGGAAGATGTACTCTCCTCTGTAAAACATACCCTGCATTAGGTCTGTCCTTACAGCCAGATGCTGGGAAATAAATTAAAAGAGCATGCAATCAGTTCAAAATGACTGTAATTAGGCAATCAAATAGCCATAGGAAGCAGAAATCATCAATGTCTTTAGCTAGTTCAATTTGTCTGTGAATTTATTTGTAAGTTGTGTGTTTTTTTCAAATAAAACCCTAAGATTATAGACTAAAGTTTAAATAGGAATGATATCAATTCACCAGAATTGATGCTTCTGCTTAGAGTAGGGTCTATTTACCCCAGGAATTATTTGAAGTCTCCATGCTCATGTCTGTGCCAGCTCTGCTGGCCCAAGAGGCCCAAGGGATGCAAACCTTTGTGTAGGGTCTGCAAAGCATCAGGGCAAAACACAGAGAGTCACTCCCCACACCCACGTAACAGGAGGGGTAAAAGTATTTGTCAAGTTTGAACTTAGAGTCTAGGAAAATCTCCGTGTACAATGAAATAAAACTCATCAAAAACACAAGCAAACCATATCCTTCCTGTCATAAAAAGAAGGCAAACAATATGCCCTTCTCCACGTTCCTACATACCTTTGGAACTGCAGGCTTCCTGCTCAGGAGCTGCCCTGCCAAGAATCATGCATCCTGTGATGACATTTCTCAATAAATAAAGTGACTTCATTATTGAAAAGCTTAACTGTAGTCGTGTGTGCAGTTTTTAATGCAGTACCAGCCCTGAAGTGCTGATGAGAGAAAATCCAGATGCAGGAGACATTCAAGTTGGAGCCAGGACATTTTAAGGGCTGCAAAGTTTCATTAGCTGAGCTGTGGATCGATGGGTAGATTAAAACACTATATTTGTTCATGGTGGAATCGGCTCCTCCACTGGTGTAAATCAGCACAGGAGAATGTAAATCCCTGTTTGAGCCGAGGATCAGGCTCCTGATTTAGTGGGCCCTGTTATTCTCAGCACATGCAACAAAATGAGGGGGGATTGGGAAATTCCCAGGTAGATCACCATCATTTCACCTCTGGGACTGGAGCTGTTTGTGGGGACTCTGGGATAAGGCTTGGATGGGTTCCAAGTTCATTACTGTAGCCTGATTTGTGGTTAAAACATGTTAAGCCTAAATATTAAGCAAATACATCAGAGGAGGATTTACAGCTGTCCAAGGACACAGTAAACTGTAACACAAGCTCCTAGACTGTATTAAATTTGTATCCCCACAGTTTCTTCTGCAAGGGAATAGAAGAAGCAAATCAAGTCATTCCTGGGACACATTAAGGATAGGCTTGCTATAAATTCCCTCAAACTCAATTGTCTGTGCCCAGACTGGAGCCATCAGCTCCTATTTGAAGCTTTGGTATTCTGAAACCTTTTTTTTTTTTTTTTTTTTCCCCTGGAAAATCTCAAACAAAGCATATTTTTTTTGACTTCCCAGCAACAGAGAGGACAAAGAGATATTTTTCAGCGGGTGCAAAGGGCGTTAGAGGAGCTCCCAGCCACGCTCAGCGCTGTTCCAGCAGCTCCTGGGCCGCTGGAGAGCCGGACCTGCCGGAGCGGATGAATCACGGCTGGGCTGTGTGGGAAGTCAGCTGTCGGGCTGATGCAACAAGTCAGAGTTTACCAATCTGTTCTCACAAAACCGCAACTGGCAGAGCGCTTCACGCTACGCCAAAGAGCTGCGAACAAGGCAGGAAGAGACACAAAGCTCTGCTTCCACCCCTGACACGGCTCTGCAGCGTCTCCCGGCCCACGGGCCTGTGCTTTGGGGGCACCCGCTGTCCCAGGCAGGCCAGGCTGAGCACAGCCCTGGGAAAGGCTCCAGGACAGCCCTGGCCCTTCAGCCTCCTGCTCCCAGAACCTCACTTCGGGTGGTGTTCCCCACAGCTGGCACCAGTCTGGGAACTGCTCCTGGAAGGAGGAACTTTTGTCCCTGTCGGAGGAAAGGCTCTGTACTCATAGGAGTTGGGCTCCCTGATCCTTGTGGGTCTCTTCCCACTCAACATATCCTGGGATTCTGTGGAAATTCCAGGGTGGGACAGGAAGATTTAGTTTCTGGAGGCAGATCCCCCAGGGCAGGGGAGACTGGGGTCTGTTCACTCTGACAGAGGACACTGATCCTTCCAGAGAAAAGAAAAGGAAATGTAATGAGAAGGAAGAGGGAACAGAAAATAAAAGAGATGGGGAAAAGTGATCAGAAAAGGGATGATAAACGAGTCTGGTTGATGGCTATGACAGCTGGAAGGGGAGGAGGAAATGCAGGGTGAGAAGGAGATCCTCTTCCCCACCAAGGGGATCAAACTTTGACTGCTGAATTCCCATCACTAGGGAAAGACCAATGGGCTTGATTTGTGGAAAAACTTCTGCCATGCAGAATAAACACTGTTGCCTTTCTAACCCTGACTCTTTGTCCACGTTTAGAGTTCCTAAAATTCAGCAGCAGCTCCTCTCTGTGCCTTGGGGTGTTCACTTCTCATCTCCTACAGAAGCCCCAAACAATTTGCCAGGTGCTTTGTGTTTGGAGTGGGGGGCATTTTCTGTAAAAGCTGTTTTGCTGCACACATAATAATGCAAAATTAATTGGGCCTGAGGGATGCAGAAGGGAAAAGTCCTGCTCCTGGTGTCTGCTTTTAGAACTTTACAGGGACTGTTTTTGAAATCACAAGGTAAAATTTATGAACAGTCCTGGGAGCCAGGTCAGCAATCCATAATTCATCCTCATCAGTAAATTGTCACAATTAGGTGACAAAAGCATCTTCCCATTTTAGTGTTCTTTTCCCCTCTTCTGCTGCATCAATTCATCTAAATATTTCCTTCCTACCTGCACAGCTCCAGCAGGGACCCAGACCTCCATGGGCTGGGAACCTTTTGGTCAGAGTGCCTTGGCCACAGGCCTGGGTTTGGAACTGCACAACTCCGATATCCTGGACCCTGGGAGAGGAGGGAAGGCTTTGAGAACCTTTTCCCATGGCTGGCAAGATTCAAAGGCAAGGCTGTGGTGCTGGATTTGTGCTGAACCCAGGCCTGGCAGGGGATACCCCAAGTCCTAGGAACAGCCCAGGTGAGACCCACAGGCCAGTGTGTGAGCCCTGCTCATGCTCACGGAGGTAGTTGGGACAGGAATATTCAACTCTGTTGAACAAAACAGTCACTAGATGTTTTGAACTAAAAATTTCAGCTTTCTAAGACATTTTCAGATCACAAACTGAGCAACCAAACGAATGCAGGCACTTCCCAGGATAATGCAGTATCTTGGCAGCATCTCACTGGTCTCAACTTTGCATTTAAGTATCAAAATACTGCTTAAATCCTTTAAGTACTTAAATCCTGTGTTGGATTTAATCTTGAAGGATTCATTTTTTATTTTAGACATGATTCTGAGTTGTGAGAAAAGACATCTCCAACATGCTGGAATCCCAGATAGGACTCTGGTAGTAGGAAAAGAAGGAGGTTTTGGGATAAGGCAACATGCTGGGGGAAATGCAGAGCAGAGCTGTAATACTCAGGGCAGAGACACTTTAATTCCTATCTCTGTCCTGGTACACTGTATCTATGCTCTGTGAAACTTCAAGCAAGTTTCTCAATCTCAGCTTCAATCCCCATCTGTAAAATAGGTGCCATCCTTAATTATTTTGTAGTTTTTCTAGACCATGTCCTCCTTTCTGATTGAGACTGCCTGGATTCTTACCTGCGCCTACTTCAGTGTCTGATGTAACACAGGTGAGTGCCACCACAGCAAAAGGGAAGGGAAGAAAATAATCAAACAGCCTTTGGACAGTCCCACCCTGAAGAGTCTCCTGTGGAAGGCACAGGAAGCACATCTGACCTGTCCCCCTTCTCGCTCCTTTTTACTGGTTCATATCCACAGATTTGCAGCAGGAAGCCATCTCTGAGTTACAGAAAGCAAAGATGCAAAGCACCAGAGGTCTGCTCTACTGCAGGAAGTCTGGAGAAGCCACAGAGGGTGGATTTTTGTTTTTTGAAGGAATTTTGGTGCCTGTTTTGCTGACAAGCTGGATACAGATGTTCAAGCTGGGCAGTCAGCATGGATGCTGGCAAAACTGGAGTGACAGTGGCATTGAGATGGACGGGTCCAGCCAGGGAAACATGGCAAGGATCATCACAGGAACTCCAGATGTGGGATGGAAGACTTGCAAAACATCTGCTGGTTTCACTTTTGGGTGATTTCTTTGATAAAGGTCAACTGGAATTACACACCTCACAGAGGAAGTGAGCACAGGAAAGGGGGACAACTTCTACCTTGTCAGGGAGAGGGGGCACAAGGAAGGCAGCTCAGTGCCATGGGCTTCATTTGTCATTAACCTTAAATGAGGCCCAGAACAGAACTCAAATTTCCCATTTACTTTCAGGTGGTCTGACTCAGACCCTTGGCTCTCTGGCACAGAATGAAGGGAATAATGAAGGGAAAGCTTTTACTGATTTCAGTGGAGATGGAAGACTGCTAAATGTGTCACAACAAGAGTACATGCAACCAAGTGAAAATTCATTTTGCCCAGCATTATATCTTCACCTTGTGCTGGCTTTAGTGAACCAGTTCTCCCCAGTTAGCAGGCTATTAGCAATATCCTAAATGGAAATTACCTCCTGTAAAAACCAGCATTAACTGTAGCTCCACATCCAGTTCCCAGCAACCACCACAAGGATTTCTTTCCCTTCTCCGTGCTCCCCACAGACGCATTCACACAATTCCTCCCAAACCCCGCAAGCCCATCGAACAATGATTTCCAGGAGGAATTGCCACCCAAAAGGAGCCAACACCAGCCCTTGTGGAGCTCTTGTGCTACCCTGGATTCGTCTAAACAGCTGATACCAACCACGTGCAGGCAGGCACGTGGGAGTCTCGAGTTCAGGCTTCTCCTACCCTGAAATCCTCAGGTATTTCATCTCCAGCAGCAGCTGGGGTGGCTCCTGAAACCACCACACATCTGCCCATTGCTGCTCCTTGCCTTCCCCTCTCTCTGCTCCTGCTCTGCTGCATTATTTAAACTGCAGACAGGCTGCTGTGCCCACACAGAGTGCCTCTGACTGCAGTGAGGAATCTGCTCCTGCTCAGGGCTGGTGACAATCTGCAACCTCCCGCTGACAGAGGCTGTCTCTTGTTCTGTATTTATTCTGAGCCTTGCACCAGGAGGTCTCAATCCCCACTGGATGCTCTTCTATCCCAGGAATAACTCGGATAGGAAGGAAATTGCAGCGCAGTGATGGGACAGAGGAACTGCTGGGGACATTTTTAGCCAGGGTGTAGTTTAGAACTAAGAACAGGGTGACAGAAAAGCAGCTGTCACAGTAGAGGACCTGCCTCCTACTTGGAGTGATTCCCACTCTTCTGTAATCCTCACACAAAGCTCTTGGGTTGTGTTTTGGTTTTATGGCTGCACCTGGGGACAGCCAGGCTGGTGACACAAACAGCTTCAGGTTCTAACAACCTGGGAGATCATCAGCAATTAGTAAGAAACCTCAGAGCTGCTCTGTGCCTATAATGAGTGGCTTTCTGGGAGAAACCAGCACCACAGAAAATTGCAATATTTCCTTTTTAATTTTAGCATGCAAGTTTGCAGCTCTATTTTGTGATATTTTCTGCCTGTACTCTCTCCCTGCATGGGCATGGGCTCTAATTCCCTGAACAACCACCACAAAACCCACACACACATCGGATGGATCAGTGTTTGCCAATCAATTGCAGTACTTGGTGCAATGTCACTGCTTGGATGGAATATTTCTCCTTCAAATTTCCAGTCAAATTCTACAAAACAGAATAAATTTTGACCTTGATTTCTTTCTTCCTGTTCCACAGAGGTCAACTGAGGATACAATTTCTTAACATCCTTAATTTCACTCTGCTGCTTGAGGTCTCCTAGAGTCACTTTGTAATATAAACCTCAAATTTTATTAGTATGATAGAGTCAACATCAAGTAAGCTGTGAATCCAGAGAGTTGACTAACACTGCTTTCAAAACCTGAATTTTAATTTTAAAAAGCTTTTTGTGCTCCTGATTTTGGATGAGTGAACGGTAAATTGAAGAAGATCACGCAGCAGCTCTCCTGTAACAGAGGTCTGAAAACACACCGGGGATATGGAGGGAGCAAGTGACATTTGAAAAAAGGAGATGTCACTTCAATTGAAGGTTTATTTGAGCCCATCAGCAAGTCTTCCTTTATTTGTTATAACAGCACAAACAGAGCCCAATGCAGCCTGAAAAGCAGATTCCAGTCTATTCTGCAAGCAAAAAACCAAAATAACAACAAAACCACATCGGAGCAGCTTTTCTCCCATGGTCATTGTTCCAAGCAATAAGACTAGCACTCAGATGTCTTACCACATGGCTGTTCTCCTAATTAGCTGGGATCACAAAATTGTGTCTGAAAAAGCAGAAACCATATTTTAAAAATAGGCCTTCGAGGCCAGATTTTCAGAGCTTCAGCTTCCAATCCAACACCTACGTGAAAAAGGCAGATTTTCAGCAGAAACTCCCAAACTCCTCCTGTTCCCAGGAGATGGAACCCCAGTAAAGCACATCTGAAAAACTTCCCACTTCATTTTGTTCGCTCAGTGCTGAAATCCACTCACTCCCAAGGCTCCAATGTGGGAAATGCTGGATGGGCAGTGGTTTTTAAAAAAAATCTGCCCCCATTTAAGACAGAAAAATGCCCCTTTGTGAGAAGCAGGGGCTGGAAGATTTGTATTTCTCCATGAATTTGTGGGGTTTTGTGCTTTATCTTTGCAATCCATGAAACTGTAACAATGCATTGTCTGAAACATACTTTCTTCAGAAAAGCAGTCCAGATGAAAGCTGAAATTTGTGTACATTTATCCAAACACAGAGACAATGTCTGTGTGTGTGTCTACACATCTCCATGCAGGCAAAGTGAACTTGCCAAAACCTCCACACAGAAGCACACACGTCCCACGTCAGCTGAAGCTGATGGAGGCACAATTCAGCCTTTGGACCAGCAGTTTCAACTGCAAAACTCATTTCATGCAGGAAAGCAAAAACAAACAAACAAACAAACAAACCCCCTTCTCATCATGGAACTTTTAAAAAATATTTCCCTCAAGCAAAATGGCTGTTTCCCCTCCCACATAAACTGGCAGCCAAGTCAGGAACAGCGCTGAAGACTTCCCATGCTTGCAGAATCAGATATAAAATTTGCAGGAAGGCTGGCACTTATTTTCTCACAACAGTTTGTTCTTCACATATTTCACAACTTTTAAGTTCCTTAATGTAAATTGGAGTCATACATTTTGCCTCCATGTGTTTTATTGACTCTGATCTCCATATTAACACCGGGAAAGAGCTGGGGTGCTAAATTCAGCAAGCTGGCCACAGTTCTGCCCAGGTAGTTCCCTCCTTTCTCCCAGAACACCCCCAGGTTTTCATGGGGGACTGGAGCAACAGGGGCAGCTCCCATGGAAACCAGAGCTGATGCAGCAGCCAGGGGATACTTGGGACTAAAGGAGACCTAAAGGTTTCCTCTGACGTTGGGCAGCTGCAGGTCCTGCCCCTGTTGTGCTTGATTCTCCCTTCAGTCACTGCCCAAATCCCTGTGGGAGGCTGCAGGTCCCTGCCCAAGAGGTGCCTCTCCTCTGTCCCAGTGCCTTCCTGGAGGAAGGTGAGAAACCAGACTTAAAGGGACCAGAAATCTGTTCTTTGGACAGAGCTCAGCTCAGTTGGCCTCTCCTCCTTCCCTGCACATCCCCTAATGCTCTTCAAACACAGCTTCATGCCATTTATCCCCAACAGGTTCCAAGGAGCACAGGGTGGGCATCCCCTCCCGGGTTCACTGCACGGACAGGGTGTTCATCTGGCCCAGGGGCCACTGGTCCCATGGCAAAGTGCATTAGGCTGCAATGAGAGCCTGCTGATTACTCGAGAGATGTTTGCAGTGTGAACAAAAGGCTGGCCCAGCATGAGGTGCTGGAAGTCCTGGAAAAGGCAGGAGTTCCAAGGAGCCCATCTGTGTCCTACTCCCCTGACCACAGCGTCTCTTCTATAGCTGTAGCAGTTTGAGGGTGAATGATCCTTGGGATTTTGGGGAGGGCCCTCTGGATTCAGAAAGAATTAGAAGAATATCTGAAATGATTTCCCTAATCAAGTTTCTGTTCCCTTCATGTTCAAATACTGCTTAAAGTAATTGAATTTCCCATCATGCTAACAATTTCTGTCAATATTTCCCCCACTAACGAACATCAGGTGGATGTGTCTTTTTTCCATCACAAATTTCATTACTTGGTCCAGAGATCAGGGTCTGCTGCTTTCTTCAGAAGGTTGTCTGTGGTTCAGTTTGATCAAGAACAATATTGATTGTGACAACCTCGCATTTTCCAAAAAGGGCTGTAAACCCACATAACACTTTAACTGCCAAAAACGCTTTTTCAATTTTTCTTTCTTAAACAAACTCACTTGGACCAAAACATCACATTTCATTTTTCTCTCCCTCCTGTGTAAGCTTTTGCTTGGAGTTACATTTCTGTGTGTCTGAGCAAGGGATGTGAATCAAAATTCCCAGTTTGGATTCTGTTCCTACAACACGAACTACAAAGTTTTTGTTGGGGCTAACAGGGCACATGTGGATCTGCAGTGACCCAGAACTTCCCTCAGGTTATAGATTCCTTGGATTTAAACAATTCCTGATGAAAATTGGCCAATTGCTTGTGCACATGATCCTTACAGGAATAATCTGCCCAGACCAACAACTACCTGTATATTTGGGCACATTTAAGGAACGTTATTGCACCACCTTCTACTGCAGTTGAATTTCACTATCAGCAGTTTAGATGATTCTAAAACCAAATTTAAACCTAAGATCTGCCAGTGCATTTCTGAAAATGTTAACATATTTCTCTGAATTAATTACGAGATAGTGAACAAATAATGGAAGACATTTCAGAAAAGCCAAAATTCCAACGTGTGTAATGCACATCTGTAATTTACTGGATTCATTGGGAAGCCAGGTCAGCAATTGCCTTTTCCCATGGAATCTCACCACAATATGAATTTTTGCCATTAATAATTCTTTATCCTCTATCTGATTACAAGGTAAAGGTGTTCTTATTTACACCTAGTATCTGGACATAATTTGTATGTCTGGAATCTTACTTCAAAGAAGAAATTTGGTATTTTAATGTTATCATGCTTTAAAGCATAAGAATGTACACTGGTTATCAAACATATCCCTGAGGGATACTGAAAGGTAGCAAGCAGAAGAGGAGCATTCCTGAATTTTAGTAGGATTCATTAAAAGAATGCTAAACTCTGCAGATTTTATCTCCTTCTAGTCTCAGTGTGAGTAAAATCTCAGTTCATTGTTTCCACTAAGGGATGGGAATTGTCTGTTGGATGTCCTTGAAGGCAGTTGGTTCCTGTAAACACCAGCAACAAACAACAGATACTCACAATAATTTTTTTTTAAACATTAAATTGCTGTCTGCAATATAATCTCCATGCAAAATGGGCCTGATTTTGGTCTCAGTTAAATTTCAGGCTGCTTTGATGAAATATTTTCCAGCTCTTTTGCCTAACTCAACAGGAGGAAGAATAAAACAAGCTCAGGCCCAATTTGAAGCCAACCTTGTGTCTGCAAATTTGACCCCCCTCAAAACATTCAGTTGCACAGCTCTGAACAAAACTGGGTCTATCTTATTCATTTAGAATTATGTTCTTTTGGCTTTTTCATGTATTTTTCATCAAAAGCCCAGGTCCATGGAAATAATAGCAAAGAAAAAATGTTGCATTCAGTTCTGCAAAGGAGAAATGACAAAATTCATATTTGGGCTGACTTCAGTGATTAAATCACTAGTTAATTTTTTGTCTGATTATTTAAATGTATTTCCCCAGTTGTGGCTCCAGTAATTTTAGTCTGTAGTATTCACACTCATAAACTTTCTCCTCATACTTTCAGACATTGTCACAGAGTTTATTCTATTGATTTATAAAATGAGTAAATTGTATCACAGATTAACTGAAAAATACGAGAAAAAGAAAATATTTAAGAAAAAAAGCAGTTTGGTCAAAAACAAAGGCAGTTTCCTCAGGAGACTTAAAAAAGACAAAATTAGAAGACATAATTTAGAAACTGCAAAAAAGCTGGCATAAAAAAGCTCCTGAAAAAATCTGAAGTTGAGGATAAAAGTTGTTCCTTAAACAAATGTTGGCATTTTATAGGTGGAAGGGACTGAACGTGCTAGAGAAATAACCAGTCAGTGCAGTGAGAGTTTGTCACCTTCATGAAGGTTTCTGCCTGTCCCGGTCGCTGAGAGTGAGCTCACATCCTCCCCAGAGAGCCCCAGGAAACGCCTCCACAGGGTAATTCAGAGAGCACAGCAACTGCAGCCTTTCCCAGGGCTCCTCCTCTGCTGTCCTCCCCTCACTCCCTGCACCTGTGTGCCAGGGATGCCCCTGACCCTGCACCACTCCAAATTCCACTTTGTGAGCGCGGCAATATCACATTTATGTCAGACATTGTAAAAACCCCGGATATTAATCTTAAAAAACAGTGAGAGTCTCTTTGTTGTGATCCCAACAGGCTTCACATCAGATCTAAAACAAACCAGAAATGCTCTTCGTTTTCCTTTTTATCCTAAACGTCATGAGCCTCTTTGAATCCCAGGACTTTTTATCAGCTTTCCAAAGTAGCCAGAAGGGTTTAAAATTGTATAGATGAGCAGAAAGGTTTAATTTCACATCTACACGAGACACAAAAACTACCAGAGGTACAATCTACAGATGAAATACAAAAAATACCCACTTTCCTATGATTGAAAGAGCTGCTTATTTCCATCATATCTTAATATTATATTCCCCAAGTTGCTGGAAACTGTCAGGCAGATGGATGAACGCTTATGAAATCAGACCTCAGGACACCGTGTATTCTACCACAGATTGGCTTCTGTGAGAATAACCCTGCGAGCGGCTGATGCCATCAGTGGCACCAGCCTCCCACAGATCCCCTGCTCCAGCAGGGCTTGGTGAGCCGAGCGCTTTTCTCACAGCCCAGCCTTGATGTCCTGTGTGGGGATGGTTCCCCGCAGCACCACCCTGGGGACACCGGGGCACCGCAGCTCCTTCCCCAGGACAGCCCCGAGCTGCGAGCGACTCCAGGTGCCACGCTGGGAACAAACCCTGTCTTTACAGCTCCACTCCTTTCAAGTGTTATCTCCCTCATCCTCGTTTTGGAGCTCCCAATGACAAGGACAGAATTTTGATGAGGAGAAGGAGCTGTCGCAAAGTTTATTTGTAATTTTTGACACAATCCCTCCTCCGAAAAAAAAAAAAACCAAAACCAAAAAACTTAAGGAATTATGTGCTATCACTTAAAACGTGAAATTAGCAGCAAATGGAGATATCTTAAAGTCCCTAAAGTTGGGAAGACATCCTTTGTGTCATGGAGTACATGCTCAGTGCAATCAGCACGTTCTACACAGGTAATTACTTTTACTACTAATGGTGCCTCCCACTCAGATAAGATGTTCCAACACTACTTAATCACAAAGCTTCATTATTGCTCCACCACCTACTGGGTAAAACAATTCACATGCTCTATTCAGCGACTCTCACAAATGAGAAAAATTTATGAATATGCGAGCAAAACAGCGCAGTCTACAGAGGAGGCACCACCCTGAATAATTGTAAAAGACTGTAGAAAGTTTGGAACATCTGCAGCTCTTTTTTCCCTTTTCCCAAAATAGTCAAGAAGAAGAAAATCTACAAAACCAAAAGAAAACCATCCCTTATGGTGATTTGAGACCCTGAAAGTGTTTTTGGGTTCTTCTGCTGAAGCTTCTGAAATTTCCTTGAGCCAGAACACAATGTGTAAAAATAGCTGCATTCATTGCAGTTTCATGTTTTATTTTTGGTATTATTTTTCATTCTTTTGTGCTAACAGCATGTTACAAATTGTTTTACTACTCAATGCATCAAGAACTGACACAGAAAACAAGAACTAGGGAATAAACCCTCCCTCTTTGTAGGGTTTATAGACTCTTCCACATGGGTTCAAATGAAGAGCAATGGTTTAGCTGAGGGATGTTATGCAGAGTGTTCTGCACAGGGGATGGATTTTCAGGAGCTCTCACCATAACAAAGCCAGCACAAATCACTTTGCAAATTACCTGAAAAAGACACAGAGTGTCTTTATTTTCCAGGGATGTAACAGACAAGTAGGTGTTGTTGTGCATTAAGAGAACATTTTGAGCCACTGAGGGCTGAAAGCAGCCCTGGAGACAGAGTGGAAGACTGGGAGCCCTTGGCTTGTGCCTCAGGAAACAACTTCCAACAATTCCTACACATCCCGAGTGCTCCACCTGAGTTACATCTGTGCTACACCAAGCGCTGGACAGGCAGGAATTTACGAAGGCTGAAGCTGTGCCTGCTGTCTGTCTTCCTATTTTTCCAAAACTACGGCAAAACCGAAAGAACCCAGACAATTCCCAGTTCCCGGATCACCTCCTGATCGTCCAAGAGGAAGCTGTGGCAAGAAAGGGATTTTCTCACAGCACTCAAGAACAATCTCACTGAAGGATGGGAATTCTCAGTTATCAATGGAAAGTCCTTTTGCAGAAAATTAAAGTGCTCTGATGATTCCTGAGCATGCTGAAATCTGGAAGTCTGCACTTCCAGGAAGGCCAGCAAAACTCACAGCTGCATTTTCATTCCAGAGGAATATTAACTAAACTATAAGGAAAAAGCTTGTTTTGTGAGGTAGTGAACTGCCCATGGGAAAAGCCATCACATTTACATTGTTTACATTGCTGGGAGTCCCAATAAAACAGTGGGGAAATGTCTAACAGGGACAATGGGATTTCACAAGCACTTTGCCTTCTTGTTCCCTTGAAGTAGCGTCTCTTCCTTGTGGATAGAAGAATAACTGAGAAACGGGGCAGGATTTCCATTTATTTTGGTGAAAGATTAATAAGGTTAATCAGTGTCATGGTTCTGGGCTACCTGGCTGAGTGGATCAGAGTGCTTGGATGGCCAGCAGGGAGGGAATGCCCCCAGCTCCCACCCCAACTGACCACTACTGCAAACATTTCTTACAGCTCTCTGTGTGGCCCTGTTGCACTAAGAAATGTATAAACATTTTTATTGACTCAGCCAGGAAGAACAATCTGGCTCTGAGACCAACAGTGAAGCAGGATTAACCAGCCTCCTCCAAAAATCCTGATTTATGTTCACCATCGAAATCTTTTATTTTGGTTATTAGCAGATGGATGGAGTTTTAATTTATTCACTTCATAGCACATCAGAATAACACAAGTTGCAGACACAGCACCTGTTCAACAGTTCATGGTTAATGAAGGAAGAAGGATGGAAGTGTGTACACACATGCAGGATGATTCCTAAAAACTTGAAATAATCCAGGGAAATATTCTTTTTTGAACAGGAGTTGCTCAAATGGAAAAACAGAAATTTGGGGGCTGCATAGCCCCAGGTTTTGTAAGGAGGAATGGAAGGGGTCACTGTGCATGAACAAAGAAAGCAAAAGTGGGAATATGCACAACTTTTACCTTGAGGAGTTACAAATAAATTAATAAAGGTAATGTAGATTAAGGAGAGGATTAAGCAGAGTTTATTGCCCAGAAATATTGGCAGTGGTTAATGGCCAAATGAGTAAAGCAGTAAATTTTAGAGTTTCTCATCTTTCTTCCTTCAAGATAGAAACTAAAAAAGTAGATGTTATTGTCATTTGAGACAACTAAACAATGAGATCCTTTTCTAACTGAGACTTTGCTGTGAATTCACCTTTTGGGGGCTGCAAGCTCACAGGTCCCATGTTCAGAGCTGACTCTGAGCTTGTAGCAAGAGATGGTAACTTACTGGTTAGAAAATTAAAGGAAATTTTTAAGCATGTGCATGTGGAGAGAAAAATAATTTAAGAAATCAAATATCCATGCGCCTTTTCGGAAAAAATAAACTTATGCATTTGCTTAGTGCTAATCAAATGGAAAATTGCTTTGTTTTAATGGTTTTGAAACTTCCCCATCCCTCGAGCAAACAGTACCCATTACTTTAAACACCTCAGTGTCTAGTAATTGTTCACAAATGTGTCAGGCTACCAGTAATTTAAGTCCTGTCAGGAATAAATCTCAGACACTCACTTCTTCCAGTCAGTGACTTGAAAAGAACCCGCCCACATGTCAATTAGAGGGAGCTGCGCGCGGTGGCTTTGTTCGAGGCTGTGTAAACAGAAAGAGCTTCCTCCTCGCTAACAACTGTTTTCTAAACCCCATATAAATGTTTATGTGAACTATCCTACAACAGCATCTAAGGCAATAAAAAGCAGGCACGTAAAAAACAATCTGTGTTGTGCTCGTTGGCAATAAATGTACAGCCAGTGGAGGCTGTAGATCCAGTTGTGAATTATTTTCTCGCAGAGGTCTGACCTCAAAACATTTAAATGTTAGACTGTAAATCAAAATGATATACTCGTGCTATCTACAGATTATTCCCCAGTTTCTGAGTTCTGCTAAATACGTGGGTCTGAAAATACTTGCACATTAATATGTAAATAAGTACTCAGGTAGAGGTGTATTCCAGGGAGATATAGGGGAAAGTCAAACAATCAAAATATATGAGTGGGCATATTTTCTCCCCTATGTTATTGTTCTCTGCAAGCCACTGGGGAGTAGCCACAACCTGATGTATGACTGATGCAGCATAAGGAACAAAAAAAAAATATCACTGAAGAACAGCTACAGGGAGAATTTAAAAAGACCGAACAAGGTAAAACCTGGAAAGCTTAAGGTCATGATGTGACATGTTCACCTGACTGACACACTCAGTCACTAACTCTGAAATAGGGCACTCAAAGCCTTCATTCAGCTGTTCTGGAAGAGCCTTGCATGTTTAAGTTTCCACCAAAAAATTGTGCTCAGCACCAGGACTTCACCTTGCCCTTCTGCTGCCTTTTTGGTGCATCTTGTGACAAGGCGCACAAGGTGAGTGCTAGATGTCCTTCTGAGTAAAGGTGTCCACATGGCCTCATTCCACAGGGGAGTTTGGAGAGAACCTGATGGATTCAGGGCTGCAACCACCTCTGCCTTTGGCAGGAGCTCCCCACTTAGTGAGTTGCATTTGCTTTCCGTGCCAGAGACTCGAGTTCAGAGCCCTCCGTGGCCTGAATCTGAGGGGGATTTGGAGAATTTTTACTCTCCTGCCACAGCAAAGCCCCCAGATGCTGCCCTCCCTCCCTGCCGAGGTGAGTATCCTCCAGCCTTTCCCACTGAAACTGTTCCACTTTGTCTCCACATTTGAATATTCGTTAGGAGAGAAACTGGAAGGGGACGCTCCCACATTGTGGAGCTCCAGCCCAGCCAGCAGCCCTAATCTGTCTGTCTATCTGCTCTCACCCCCTCTTTAATATCTCTATGCAAAGCAGAATGGTTTGGTGGTTGCTCTGCTCTCCTGGGAGGTAGGAGAACTGGCTTCAAATCCAGTTAGGCAGAGGATGGTTCCACGCTGCAGAGCAGAGCAAAGCTGCTGGCAGGACAGGGTGGGTGGCTCCAGGCAGGGATAGCTGGATGGGAACCCCAGCCAGATGTGCTCGAGCAGCCCAGAGGGCTTGGGTCTCTCTCTGCCGGCTGCTTTGGATGCCTGGGTGAGACTCCTGGAACTTTCAGCTTGCTTTGAGACCTCTGCATTCCCAAATATTAACCTGGTTGGGCTACAGACTGATTGAGCCAAAACCTTCACTGAGACCTTGGGGAGTTTTGCTGAGTTGCACATGAAATCCTTCATGTGTGCCACAAAACCCCCCTCAGCCCTCTGAGCTGGACTTTGTAAGGCACAGGCTGAGATCCCCCTGAAATTTCCTGGTGACCGTTTTACAGATAAGGGTTAGTCAAACAATCTGGGTCCTTCTTCTGGGAATAAATCTGGCACTCCAGGAACAAATAATAAGGAAGAGCTTTAAGAACTGGCACAAGGAAAGGGAAATGTCAATGACTTCTCAAACTGAAGCCTCCTGTACCTAAAAATGTTTGTCCATGCCAGCATACGTCTTGTAAGATTGAGGCCTGAGCTTCCCAGCTTGGGAAATGCTCTTAATTCAAGTGTATAGGAGCTTTTTTGGAGGAGGGAAGGCAGGATCTGGCCCTAACCTTTCAGCCAGAATGACTCACCCTCCATTGTGCTCCATTTCTTTCTGGTGGATCATATTATATTGCTGGATGAAAGGAATATGATGTTTGGCAGAGGGAAAAATACAGACAAACAGGGAGAGCAGATGAGGTGCTGCAGTTTAAATTGTGCTTTTCAGTTTTTATGTATCATAACTGTATGCAAGGATGCCCTGGAGCTACGATACGAGAAGAGCACTTTAAGAGGAACCAACATAAAGAAACAAATAGCAATAAATGACATAAGTGTAGCACCTACTTATCTTGCAGAGATGGAGGAGATTGGAAACAGTACAAACACTACTGGGCTCTACAAAGAGGATTTTCAAACCTAAGCATGCACACACTTAGGAGATGTATTTATGAGACAGATGCAAGGCTAGAGTAGAAATATATTCATATACACTCTGTAAGAACAAGAGAGAATGGGAGGGACACAGGAAAGGAATATTAGGGGAAAAGTTTCATCGAGAATTTTCGCTTGAAATTTTCACAAGTATCCAAGCAAGTTGGAAGCTGCCTCCTAATTTTATTCTTCTCTATATTATCTCTAGGCAATTTCCCGACCATCCTTCTGTTAATGCTTCTACCACTGGCTCCCAACTGCAATAATTTTGTGTTGTTAGGAGTGGGACCTATGAGCAAATGAAAAAGCTGGGGGAAGGGGAGCTGCTGGAGATCACAGGGTACAAAGTAAACCCTCTATTTTGAGTCTGAGCTTTGATTGCTCCAGCATGTTTGGGATAATATATAGGGGACAGCGTTCCTCTCATGGGTTTGAGTTACAGAAGAAGCCTAATGGAGAAGGAAAATATGGAGATGAAAATGCAGCCTCCAGACACTCCACAAAGGAAGAGGAAAGGCTGTGAAAGCATCCCTCCCCTGAGCTGTGCAGAAAGCCATGGAGGGTGTCCCACACTGTGGAACAATCCTGAGCAGCTCAGCACAGATTTAACAGTACTGCCTTGGCAGGATCAGGCTTTGGACATTCCCAAGGGATCAAGGCTGGAGGAGAGCTGGATGCTCCCATGGAGCTGGACAAGAAATCCTCCAGGGATGAGGAAAATGTATCAAGTTTAACTACTTAGCTCCTCATGCAAAATAGTTTAAAGAAGGTTTGGTTGGTCTGGTTTTTTTCTTTTTCCAGCGAAATGAATGATGTTTTCTCAAGGAAAACCAATTTGTCAGTGAGCAAAAATATTCTGTGTGGACGTGCCTGTAACCCCTTTAATTCCCAGCCCTTGAGGGGTGAAACCTTTGCTAAATCTCTCAGGGTTCCAAAGCAACCCCTGCTGGGGGGTTTGCCCCATCCCTGGGCTGACAAACACCACAAGCCCGTGCTGTGCCCCAGCCTAGGTGAGATTAGATAAGGAATTTGTGCCTCTGCGAGGGGCTCTGCTCGTGTTTGCCGTGGTGTGGAAAGAACGGCCTGCACTGAATGACGCCTGATGATGATTAATGTATTATTCTGCACAGCATTAGGGTTTCTTTTCATTTGGACAGCATTGTTAGGAGTAAAATGTGATAAAATGGCTGTAACTGTTTTCCACCCTACTTTCCGCCTCCCCCTAGGACTGTTAAAAATAGCATTGGAAAAATTATTGAAAAGAAGAGAGCAAAAAGGGCCCTATTTTCTGCTAATGTAAGTGGGTCTAGCTCCCCTGAATTTAATGAAGCTTCATTCATTTATAGCTGAAAACAAATTTTAACAAACATTTATTTTACTCTTTTTTTTTTCCTTTTTTCCTTTTTTTGTGCATGCTGTTTGCTTTTCCTTCCTCCCTTGCTTTCAGGAATTGAAAATATGGCAAATACAAAGAATTCAAATTTGATGTAAGCCAAAGCTAGAATCGCAGCCTGGATATTTTAAAACACCGAAGCAATCTCAGTAAATAACTTTCAGAAATGTTATACTTGGGAAAGCAAGTTTTGGTCAGGGAATCTGATAACCAGCTTTATGTAGTGAGGGGAAAATGTTACTAAAATTTTAAAAATTCTATTTCTGAAAACAGGAGCAATCCTGTTTTCTCATGCAGAAAAAAAAAAAGTAAGTTTTAGATTTATCTTATTTTCCATACATAATAACTATATTTTCCTCTTCCTTTAAAACACCAAGGTCCTTATCTACAAATGGGCAAGAAGGCTCTATATTCACTAATAAAATTTCCAGAACTTCCAAGTTTATTCAAACTTTCCTTATGTGCATCTGTCTTTCCTCTCCTAAAGTTGTTATTACATTTTTTATCATCAAACACTGTCCCATGTTGCCAGCTCCTCTCCTTAAGTGCTCTAAAGTTTAGAGAACAAAGAAGACCACAGTTAATCCTATCCGAAATTTTATCTGAAATCATTCAGATAAGCCAGAATTTGTTTGAGCTTTGCTTGGAGCAAGTGACAGAGTTTCAGATGCAGTCATTTGCTGCGTTTCCATTTAAAACAACTGATGCTTCCCACTTCTAATACACAGGAACATAAAATCCATGTCAGTTGTTTATCTCTGAGGATTGTGAAGTTAAGGGGTTGCTGGAGTTTGATTTTTAGGCCGGTTTGGCAGGGCTTTGAATGCACAGCCACCACAATTCCACATCCATGCCAGCGTGCTGGATGCGTTGATGGGTAATTCCACATTTTTTCAGAAAAACTGTGTTTTCTTTGCACCTGCAGCTTTGGACACAATTCCAGGAGAGAGCTCCATGAGTGATGGATGGAAGCTGCTCAAACATCCGAGCTCTGTGTTTACAGAAGTTACAACTGTTTTTTTCATCTGCTTTTTCCCTGTTTCCTACACAGGGAATACACTGGGAATAGATCTCCACAAAGCCACTTCTGCAGCAGGAATGAGGTCCTGGAAGGTGCTGTTGGTGTTCAGGTGCACTGTGGGTGTCACAGAGGCTGCTGGGGAAGCCGAGCTCCTGCCCAAAGCCTCACCAGGCAGAGCAGGAGCCAGGAATAGCAGCCAGGATTTCCTGTTTTCAGCCCAGCCCATCGGGCTCTGCTGCCCCTCGTGCTGTTCCCAACCTTGCCTCCAGCTGCTGTAGGAAGGAAACAGATGGAATTGTGCTGGCTCTGGGGATGATGCCTCACCAAGTTTGGTGTCTGCATGTCCTGGGGCAGAGGTAACTGCCCAGAGGGACCTGGTGAAGGGCTGGAAGAGGAATTCCCAGGGGTTGGGTCAGGACTGGGAACTTCTCTGCTCTTCACATCTACACAGCACAACTGTCAATAACACAGATGGGGTTTGTACCAAAGCTGGGAAAATGTTTAATTGTCCCCTTCAAACCTCAAGTACCCATTTGAAGTAAAATGTTAAAAACACAAGGAGATAAGAAGTGCAATAGAGGTGTCTCTTCCAGGTCATTTAAGAGCACAAATTCCAGCATTTTGGCATTTAAGTCTCCCTCATTTATAATTCCCATCCAGGTTATTTTCTATCATTGAAAAAAACAAACATATGATGAAGTAGCAAGCAACTGCAAGGAGTGTGACTGAAGCTGAACTACAGCAGAGAGAACTCCTCACTTCAGCTGAGTTTAAACTCCAGCTCAGCCATACTTGGCTCCTGTCAATTCATGTCAGGTTCTCAATGTAATTTGATTTAGGACAGCCCTGCTGCTGTCCACAGGCCTTGACAGAGAAAAGAACACAAAATAAGTTCCAGGAAGGGGTTTGAGGGGAGTTGTAAGGCCTGATTACTCAAAGATTCATTTTTTGACAATGAACAGGCTTAGGGATAAAATAACACTGCAGGACAAGAAATGTCACTACGGACCTGAACCTGCAAATACTTATGGATGTGTTTTAACTTTACTACTGTGGGTCCTGCTGAAATTAATGAGACTGCTCCAAGGGGTAAGGAAAAGTATAAGCACAGGAATTTCCAGCATCAGAGATGATGTGCTTAAGAGGTGAAGAGTTCCAGGGCCTCAATTTGGGAGTACTCATATGCTTGTAGTTAAAACATGCAGGAACATTTGTAGCATTAAGGCTCAAAATCTTTGCCTTGTAAATAACAGGAGGTGGGAACCTGAAGCCAACAAAAGGCAAAGAAAAGGAAAAGAATCCCATGATCTCACACCAACTGGGGCAACAGCTACAGTACTCTGGTCAGGGTAGGAGTTACTGCAGAGTGGAGCTGCTCCCTCCACTGAAACAGTGAATAAAGGTAAAATTAAGTCTGTACTTAATTGTTTTCCAGAACTGGAATGTGCAACACTTTTATTTCTTTTTTTTTTTTTTTTTTTTTTTTTTTGTGTAGTGCAGTTGTTCCATTTTGAAGTGTCAGCTCGGTCTGACAAGATACAAGAGTCTGGAAAGATGAAAAGTTTTGGGTCCAGGGAATGGGAGCAATGTGGTCATTGCTCTTTGCTTCAGCAGAGAGGCAGACATCGAGCTGGTTTCACAGGGATCATTTCCAAATGTCAAAGAGACTGGAAAATTTTGAGATATTAGAATATGGGAATGTAAATTGGGAGATAGGGACTATTTTAAATCATTTGATTCTTTCCTTATTTTTGTTTCTCATTTAACAACATAATCAATCTCAAAATAATGAGGTTGAATCCTTTGTTTGGTCAGGTTTTTAATACCATTCCAAACATCACAGAGAAGAAAGAATTCTGGTATCTGAACAGAAGGCTACAGAGAGCAAATGGGCTAAATAACACTAAAATATTACTTAACAGGAGCTTTGTTGTGCAACACGACCCAACAAACAGTAAACAGAAACATGTCCCTCACAAAAGCAATTTAAGCTCTCCTCAAAAAACGAGATCCTTTGATTTTTTTAGAGGCTTTGATAGGGTACAAGATGCTCAGATGTTTCAGAGAGGAGAAACACAAAAAGCCCTAGACAGATAATTTGATTCCAGAGCACCCACAGTTACCCTGCTCTGTTACAATGGAAGACAAATTTTTTGGAAATAAGTATTTCATCTCCAGGAGCCACACGGATCTAAGAGCCTTTTCCTCGTGTGTTTACATTGCTTAAGTTCTTCATTTCCTCTGCCTGCAGCAGTGAATTGCACTGGAATTGAATGCACGGTAAAACTCCCATGTAGGAAAGGTTTATGCATTATGTTAAAAAGCTCTGCCTTGATAAATGGTGCCATTAGCATCTGGAATTCACTGCATCCGAGTCAGGCCATTCCGAAAACACTCCTTAAAAGTGTAACAAATTTGCTCAAATGCTAATGAGCTGAACCACCACTGTTGATCTCGTGAATGGAGCCAAATAGGTTTAAAAGTTGAAAGTATTTGTGTGTCACTGGTAGCCACACTTAGTGCCCTAAGTATATATCACTTTTCCTGGGAAAAAATTGTATGTGCTCCCAGCTTAGGGCTCCCTGCTGACAATATGCACCAAGTGGTCATTAGAAAAGATTACTTTTTCCTACTCTAAATTTCATGTCCATGGGATTGAATACCAGAGTTTTCAAAATATCAGCTATTTTAATCACATTTTTTTCATCTGTGGTGTCATCCAACATTCTTATTCCTAATAATCGGCTGGTAGATGTCCGCTGCACAGAAAAGGATCTTTTTGCCTCTGGGTAATAACAGACTTTTCACCTTTTTGGTACAAAGGAAGCAGGGATGGAAAGGCAAGCAGTGAAATTTAGCCCTGTCTGTTGATGTGTGGAAAGAGGAGAGAGGGAAATGACCTCTCTGGGCAATACTTTGTTGGAAGTTGTAGTTTCCTAACAACCTTCCAGACAAAGGCACAGCAGCCAGCAGTGGATAACTTGGTAACAAACCACTTTTAAGGCAGCAAGAAAACCTCACCTGAAATGTGTGTGTAGTTTTTTTTAAAAAAGTCAACAGCAAATGTTTTTGTTAGAGCACAGGAGAAGCCAGAAATGTGCAACCAGAAAATCTAAACTGAGTCTATGGTCTGGTTCTACTCCTTAGTCAAGCCCAAGCAGCTGGAGCCAAATTCTGCATTGCATGACAAAGATGTTTAATGAAATGATATACAGAGTGACAGGAGACCACCAGGAAAATAATGAAAATAATGGCAGATTATTTTCATTGGCTTCTGCTCTCCCTTGGCTCATCCCGGTTCCCAGGCATGGAGCTGAGCTGCAGTGAGGAATTGGGCAGGAGTCTGACTCCACTTCCTTGGCTTTCCATGGGCAGTGGTCAGCCACAGACCCTGCAGCCAGGAGCTGTGGGGCACTCACAGCGTTCCGAGATTTCCCCTTCCCTGGGTTGCTCCAGACACACTCACACAGCAACACGGAATTATTCCAGAAATAAATCCAGCCTCCCACTCCACTCAAACACGGAGGAGGGCTTTAATCACATTCTACAGGTGCTGGGTCACAAGGAATTTTTTATGCACAGAACTTGCTGACCAAAAATGATATTAAAGGTCATAATTATTCACAGATGAAGAGTGATATTTGTAAATGTTTTTATGAGGGGAAAAGCAACTGAAAGGCCCTCAAATCCTATCAAGTGAAAGCTGTTTTTCTCTATTTTTCAAATGAAACTTCATCTGAAAGTGACAGAGCACGTTGAAATCCAATAAATTAGAAAAACCCCAACTTTTAAAACTGTAATAAAGCTTGGAAACGAACTGATTATTTTAAGGGTTGCACATCAACCCGAAAAAAAGAGAAAAGATCAGTGAATCCCTCAGACCTTCCTGGCATCACTATATGCTACAAGGAGAGGCTTTTATTCTTTTTCAGGAATAAATTTACTTTACAGAGCAGCACAGTGATAGAGTGCAGAGCTCCCAACATAAATGGAATACTCCGGGCAGAGCTTCCACCACTCGGAGTAAATTCAAGAAAAATATTGACCGCCCCTGTGTGTTTTCTTTGCTCTGCAGTCTGTAATATTTCTAGGAGGATGCACAACAAAGCACTTGCCTCCTCCTGCACTGTTGTCAGAAGAATTTGCTGAATGCATCTGAGAGTTGACGTGGCCTGTGAATCTCCCTGCCTTGTTTGCAGAGATGCAAACTTGCAGTGCCCCAGCTTTGTGTCCTCTGCTTATTCTCTGCAGTGCCTCTGTCACCCGTGGCATTTTGCATTTGCTGTTTTCTTAGGTATATTTAAAATAACATGCCAAATGAGATAAAAACGCTGCTCAATGAATGCCCTGGAAGTTTGGGATATTTAACAGTTTTAACCCCACTAACCAGTTTAATGTTTAATTATATAAAGCTGTGTGTGGTCCCCAACTGGTTTGAACCTTCAACACCAGTCAAACCAAGTTAAATGCAGCAAAGCAGAAAATACAGTTGTGAACAGGCAATCTGCTGGCTAAATTGTTCAAGATGTCTTGCAATTTGTTAACCTTGAACGCTTTTATTTGGAGCAACATTTTCATGCTGCCCTTATCTGGGCCTTCCCAGCTTTTGCAGCCCTGCAGGTTCAGTTCTGGGACTGAATTGAGAGCACACATTAAGTACTAAAATGTCTGTTTTCTTTCCCCAAAATTAAATTCTAAAGACAAATAAATAGCTTAAATTGCACTCCCAATTAATTCCACTCACATTCTCCTGCAAATTACAGGCATAAAGATGCTGGCCAGGTTTTGAAATCTGGCCCTTCATTTCCCAGCCAAATGCGAATATTTGAGAGATAACTTCTTTAACGTTTCTGTTCTTGTCATGTCCTGTCCTGCCTCCCCAAGCAAGCCAACAAGTTCCATTAGGAAACAGATACTGCCTGTAGTGGCCAGCTCTATTTTCAGACCATGCAGCCACGGCTCTCAGCCCTGCAGCCTCAAGCTCTCTGCCTTGTGATGGAAGACAACAAAGGAGTTGGCTTCATCTGCACATTAGAGAGCAAACTGGTGGCCTTTGGACCACATGAGAAGATGGACACTAAAAGAAAATGGCTCAAGAATAAATGATTTGCCTTGTCTTCTTTTTAGAACTCAGATATAAAAAGGCGTTGAGGCAGAGCAATGCTGGGAAAAATTAATATTTTCCCAGACTTAACCATTTCCCTTTTCAAAAAGATTTATAACACACATGAATCTCAGATGTCACATCTTATTGTGCATAATTATACTGATGTCTAGACTAAACATTATATATATACCCACACATACATATAATTATATATCCTTATGACTATGTATTACTGTTTTTCTATAATACCTATTCCATGGCAGGGTTTATATCTTAATGATTCATAAAACCTATATTCCATGGGAAATGATTTTATCCAACATGCAAGTCAGCACTAGACCTGACACCAAAGTCTTAATGAGGTCTTAACTCACCTATGGAATAATCAGCAATGGGATAAACATCATATCCTGCATTCTCTAATCACTTCATACATCTTTCTTATCTGTATGAAGATACAAACGAAAGGTAAGTACCTAAGTTTATTTGCCTGGTCATCCCACCCATTAAGATGAAGGAATACATTCCGTAATCATCAGAGAAGTTAATTACAGAAGTTAATACTTCTACCTATTGCAGAAAGTTTTGTAGGCAGGGTAAGGCATTTTTAGAGTGCCTTGTTGGGGAAAGATAAAACAAAACTGAGGCACTGCCACTGCTGTTGCTGGGTTTGTAATGAGGAGGTTTGCTCACCTTGGCAACCTCACACATGGGGTTCTTCTCTCCAGATCTCATTAGCGTGAGGAGCACATTACCAGACAAGCTGGATGGATTCTTGACCTACTTAATTTCAACTGTGAAAACTTGTTCACTTTTTCTGTCTGATTTTTCCAGGCGTACTTGCAGGTGACCTTACAATGTACTGTATATTTCAGGCAAATATTTGTATGCAGGAGCAGTGAAGTCGAGGTGTAGTCTTGGAGTCTACAGGGAATAGAGACAACATCACACAAAAGATGAAATAGCAGGGCCTGCAACACTTAGACATCTGTACTTGAAGTTTTTGTTTGAGAAAAAATTTCCATAGTAATGTGCAAATGGATTCCTCACATGTTTTGACAGCACATCCATGTTTATCCAGCCCTGCTTCCCCCGACAGATTAGCCAGGCCAATAGCTGCACAGTACCCACTGCCTTCTCCAAGGTGGAAGGCTCCTTTTTGACTTTTTATTTCTGGATTCTTGCTCTTTATACTTAGCAGAATCCCTGGAAGGCAGCGGAATTCCTGACAGAATAGCCTCAGGATGATTTAGGAGTGGATTTCATGGGTCCCTTACCCAGCTGTGGTTTGGGGACCTCCTGGACAACGCCAGGGTTGGTATCTGGGGCATGGAACACAAGCAGAAAAGGCATGTCTGGGAAGAGGGGAGGGAAGGAGGAAAAGTCTTCTTTGGTGGAGTATGGAGGATCTCCTCAAGGAAACCCACAGCAAATGCAGTGGATCATGAAGAAATATAATGCAGTGTGACAGGCAGTATATTTAACAAAAAAACCATGTGAGTGAATGGGGTGTGAGGAGAAGTGACAGACAAACAGGCTCTGGCTGCAGCCAGCCGCTCCAGGGCCGAGCAGGGAGCTGTCCCCCAGCAGCTCTGCCCGTGGCCACAGCAGGCACCTCCAGCCCCTGTCCTGCTCCCCTCCAGCTGGATTTGGGAGAGCTGAGGGCTAATCCACTGCAGCACTGCAGCCGCCGCACTGACAGCCCGCTTCACTTGTTAAATAATAATCAGCTCTCCAAATCAGCTCAGAAATTATAAAATAAAGTTATAAAAATAGCATGCAGACCATATGTTAGTTTTCATTTCAAAGTTTATCCTTGCTCTAAAGAAGGTTAAATCTTATTCATTTCTCTGAAAACAGTCAAGATATAGGAATTTAAAATACCATGAAAGTGTTATCTATAGAGTGCACTCTGGAGTACCAAGAAAGAAATCACATATGTATGGGATTACAGAATACATTTCAAGTCAACAGAGAAGCACATCATACAGTAACTAAGAAACAAACATGTTTTTCTGACTCAGGAAATTGAGTTTAATTTAGTCTTCAGAAACCTGGATCTGTCTGGCCTGCTAGCAGTCATGGATGGATGTGACACAAGGAAGCCACCCCGAGTGTCTGATCCCTGGGACCCAAACCCGGCTTGGGGGCTGCAGGATGCTTGGGGAGAGGCTCTGCAGCCTCTCACACCCTGAGAGTGAGAGAGAGAGGATAAAAGGACTAAGTTTTGCACCTCGGGAACTCTGCAAAAGTTGGAAAGCCTGTGAATTCCTGCTCAGTGTGAGGCAGCTCAGAGCTGTGAGAGCAGACAATGCCTCTCTCTGGCATGGCAAGGTAGACACAGCAGGCAGAGATCCACAATAGGATGTGGATAAGAACTTTTCTGTGATTTAAAAAGTTAAAGCAAACCAAGTACAGAAGACTGGTGTTAACGCTTCAAACACTCCCTCAACACATAACCAACTGTCACATATTTGCCACAGAGACATTTGTGATCCCAGCTGGGGTGGGGCCACAGGACAAACTCTTAATCAAACTGGCAACCAAGTCATATTGTGTGGTCAAACCAGATATCCCTGGGAAGATCAGGGGCTCAGACAATGCCACCATTTCCTTTCTCACCACCACAACCTCACTAAAAGGAACAAAAAATTATTATTTTTCCCCATTTATCTGAATATTTTGTGTGTAGAAGGTATCAGTGCCACCATAAGGAACACACTTGGGTCAAATGCAGCCCAAGGAGACCCTGACCTGCTCTGTGTTGTTGTGTTATCTTTGTACTGTAGGAGATGCTTTGAGATCCAATCAGAAGCAGTTCAGACAAAATGCAGAAAGAATGGTATATGATGATAATGCTGCTGTCATCTGATTTTCTTGGGGCAAGACAGAGTTTCCTGAATGCATCACCCTGCAGTTGGCCACTGTCAGACTCTCTGAGGGGTTCAAGCACAGAGCTCCTTGTCCATGCAGTTCCCATGCTTGCCACATATTTTACCATCATGTTTCTTGCACGTGCAGCCAGCCCTGACAGATACAATCTCCAGAGCCCCCATGGCTGCATATATTGTGCGTATTTTGGAAGGTATGGCAGGAATCTGAAGGCACTGCAGCATCTGTTAGTTACGTATGCAAAAAGGAAACTTAAGAATTACCATATGGGGGTTTGAAGGACTTGAGCTCAACTTTTGTCCTTCAATGCCTGAGTGCAGCTCTCCATAACACCTTAAAATTACCTAAGCCAGAAAAGTTTTTAAATCTTTTTTTTAAAAGTTTTAGGTTTAAAAAATAAAAACATACTCATATTATGGTGCAAACAGAATAATGATGCTTGTTTTATCACAAATTTGAGTCCCTATGTTGTAACTGTATGGGACATTTGAAGTTAGTCTGGTAGGAAAACTCTGCTGTAAACCCAAATCTTTAGGTTGTGTTCTAGGCACATTTAGGTCACCAAATATTCCTGCCTACATTTCTGAGTAGTAGAAGTGAATTAGTGGATAAAAACCCAGTAATCCTTGAATCCTTTATTTCTGAGCACTCACTAGAAGATTACTGAAGAGGATCTGTCGATCCCAAGTTCCTGGATAACCACTGACTTCTCCTTTTGAATATTTGCAACTGAGAACTGAAAAATAAGATGTGTGGATAGGATATGTGTTCATAAAATATTTGCATTATGGTTCCCTTCAAATGTTAAGTGTATGGAATATAAATGCCAAAGCAGCCTAGCAAGGAATTTGACAATATAGCAACAGGAGCTGCTAAGAACAAATATTTGGCCAACTATTATGGGACAAATGTGCAAATACATGGAATTTGCAATTGTCCATGCAAAACATGCACATCCCAAGTGTGCCCAGGCAAGCTGGATAACTGTCCAGGTATTCCTGCTCGGCCATTTGCCCATGGAATTCCCTTGGTCTCAGTGTGACTGCCCTGGTAGCTGCACATAAATCAGCTGTGGAACTGGGACGGGGCTGGGAGTGAAATCAGGAGCATTTTTCAGTGGAGCCAATTCTCCTTCTTTTATCGCTGGTCTCAGGATAGTTAGTACTTGTCTTTAAAGCCTGTTTCTTCCAGTCTCGTAGCTTTTTGAGCCTCTCATATTTCATTTAAAACAAAAACAACCGAAAGAAAACACGCAGCTTTTATGGTCACAGGGAAAAGCCTGAAATCAAGAACATACCAGCTCTAAAAGTAGAAAGCAAACTGTAAGAATCCAATATGTGTTATTAAAAAAATATTAAGTCCCTAAGCCACTCACGATTTTTAAGACTGTACTTAAGATTTCTCAGCATATGGCACTGGGAAAGCTGCTATTTTCAAATGCATAATGTTTTATGAACATGTAAGCAGACAAAGCACTGTAGATACATCAAAATACAGGCGAGGAAGGGACCTTCTGCTACAGCAAATTTCTTTCTCCTTTCATCACATGTCCAACCCCGTAGTAGGCTTTGGACACACAGTTGTGCCTCCTCTTCTCAGCTGTGTGTCCTTCCCCTCTCTGCTTTCCCTGCCTCCCTGAACATGCACTCCACAATGCGGAGCTCTCCAGGGCAAACTTCGGACCCTCACCCCAGCACGCCTGGGAAATCCCAGAGCATTCTCAGCTCCTCAGGCCCCTGGAAGCCCAGAAACACCAGGAGAAACGCACCAGGGTGATCATGTAGACATGCAGATTTTTCTGTAATGCATAGAAAACAAATAGCTATTTTCTAGAAGGAAATGTCATAACAATATAAATTTATTAACATTGAAAGCCCTTCCCCACCTCCCTGTCTCATTTTGGTTTTCTTTTGTTGGTGTAGGGTGAGTCATAGTGTTGATCAGATTACCTGGTAATCAGGTCTCAAACTTCCCACAAACTAATACAGAGAAAAGTTTAAATTAAAATGGAGGCAAAAAACCACAAAAGCCCCTTGAGACTGGGCCAATTAAAGTCCAGGGGATTTTTGTGCTAGAATGTCATTTCCTTCTCTTATCACAAATAAGGTGTTAAAGCACTGTTAAACACATCACCTAATGCGTGCAGGGACAAATCACTGAGAGCAACCCCCTTGTTTTGCTTTCACTTTTAAAGCTTTTGTGCCGGTATTCCTGGATGCTCCAGGACCAGCCATGACAGGGACTGAAGTTCCCTACTGATGACAGCTGCTGATCCCCTAAGAACGAGGAGGAGAACTCAGGCCCCAGTTTGCCACCAGCTGGCACCGTGCCCATCAGTGCAGTGTCAGATTTGAGAGGCAAAGAAAGGATGCTGAGCTGGCCCCACAAAGCTGTGCTGACGCAATTCAGCCCCAGCCCCGCAGTCAGCCACGGTGCTGCTCCTCCAGACAAATCTAGTGCAGCCTATTTTAGCTGCTTCTTCTCATTAAATGCCCAAATCGAAAAAAGCCAGTGGAAATAGCACACTGGCAAACTTCAGGAAAACAGGCTGACCACAGGAACATCAGTTGTGGATACACAGAGAACAATTTGTAACTACCAGGCAAAGGTGAGCCCAGGTTAATATTACATATTTATGTACACCAAGAAGAAGGCAGTTTGAAAAAGGGAATTAAATGTTCTGAAACGTTGATAGTGAAAAGTCCAATCTCCAGGTTTCATTACAATTGTTTGGTATTTATATAAATGCTCAGAGTCTGTGTCATTCCTTATCAAATAACTCTCCCATTGTAAATCATCTAAATTGTTACAAATTCAAGTTAAGAATCAAAAGTGTTCCTTAAAAATCCACTCCTTTGATGTAATGTGAATTACTACTCAGAGAGAAAGAAAAAAAAGAAAGAGAGAGAGAAGCAGACCTAGATCTGTTTGCTGCCTAATTTAGTGCCAGCAATAGTTCAGCTCTAATCCCTGGAAATAGAATACAAAAGTACGTACACACACACACACATATGCAGTGTATCTATAGATGCATTTGAGGCTTCTCTTGCATCCAATCTGGTGATTCAGTACATCCTGCTAATAAACACAGCTCCATGACCATGACTCATCTCAGCTGGATCTTGTGTGTGTCAGGCAGGGAGGGAAGGAGGGAGGTGAAGGGGCTCAGTGATGGGAACGTGCTGCTGCAGGCAGGGCACGGAGCAGGGGCAGGAGTGGAATCAGCTCTCCAGCCAGGAAAAAGGCTTTTTCCTGTGCTAGTGGCTCCTGCATTAGACAAATACACACAGACACACATATCTGTGTGTGTGTACGTGCATCCAGGTGACAAGGCCAGTTTTCTCTGCGCAAGAAAGGCCCCTCACAAAGCCTTGTGTGTTCTACCTCCCAGGGAAGGACTGAACAGGAATGAATGTCCAAACTTTGCTCCTTCTCATCACAACGAGACACATTCAATCAAAAGCAGAGGTGCAGCGTGGGTGTCTCTGGCAGAGACAGAGTCCTTGTGTCAGGACAGCCCTGCAGGCCTCCATCTTCAGCCCTGCTCTGCTCCAGCCACTGCCAGCTGCACCCTGGAGTGCACACCAACAGTGCACACCACCTTTACATCACACAAAGTCCCAAAACACACATCAGGTACTTCAGATTGAGGGAATGGCTTCTAGGAACTTTCCAGGCAGAAAAAGACAACAAACGGTCTTTGTATTTAAGAGAACCTTGAGCAATCAAAGAGAGTGGCACTGGAACCTTCCTGGACCACAGTTGTTTTACCAAAGCATGACAGAACATGGCAGCAGTTATTTCTGTGCCTGTTCAATGCCAAGTCACTGTGAAAGCTGAAGCTTTTAGTTTCCACTTTGGAGCAATGTTAATGCCCAAAAGTGCAAGCATGAAGTTAGTCTGAAATTTCTATGCCTAAAATCCATTAAAAATGGATAAGGACCAAATACCTTGGTTGGGGAAATCTGTCAAAGTTTATGTTTGAGTTTTCAGTGCATTTACTGCTGCTTGGTTATCTGAGACACCTTAAATCTCATGACTGTAATGACTTTACCATAAAAAATCCAGTTTTAAACTCAGCCCAGTCCAGGGCATTTTAACATCCACCATTGCCATGGCAGAGCCCATCTTCAGGAAAGACATAATTAGAAAATCCTGGCATTCTCTCATTCAGTTAACATTTGTTCTAAATGAACTTTAACAATAAGGCCCATTTTCCTCTAGAACAAGACCCAGGCTTGAGGAATGTTCCTCCTCCTACCCTGACCACGAAAGCATTTGAAAGCTCCCAAGTAAATTGCTGGACATGAGACCCCTGATTGCTGTGCCTACACGACTCAGGATTGATGGCTCTAATGAAATTACTGAGTTTTCCTTTCTATTTCTGGCATTAGTCAAGGCTTCATGTCCAAAGATTATTCCACCAGACATGTTCTGCGGATGTGATGGGATTAGCCAAATTTCAAAGCTTATTTTTGACCTCCAGCAGAAAATTGAGCACATACGCTATTGAAGCCAACTGGGACTATAGAACATCAAGTTGATTCATCAAATTAGCTCAAACTGCATGACTGGCTATGGAACTTGTCAGCTATAAACCTGTCAAAAAGCCATCAGCTTTAATGTTAAATAGAGACACAAAGTAATGTTGTTCAGAATTTGACATTTGTTGGACTTACGCCTGCTAAAGGATGCTATCTGCTTTGTTTCCTCTTAGAAAAATGTGTAGTCTGAAATACAGCCTTGAGAGATTGCTGGAGACAAAAGGTAGAAAAACCCTGGTTGGTAGAAATCCCAGCTTTAACAAAGCAGATATGTCTGTGCTGCCTCTATCCAGGAATGTCAACTAACACCAAAATATCTGCAGTACACAAAGACTCCAAAATCTTTCCAGCAGCTACAATACACAAATTTACCATCTTTTACTCTGGTTCTTATTAAAAAAAAACTACTAAACAAACAGCACAAAACAAATGCATAATTTTGTTTTATTTTCCAAACAAAAGATCAATGAGTTTGGTGTAGAATGTGTTGGAATAGTTCTGAGTGAATTCTAAATGCCTGCAGATAGCACACCCACGATGAGAGACTGGAGCACTGACTGCACCACCAGGCTGTTCCCTGATTATCACACACCAGAACATGGGGTAACCACATGGAAGCACAGCTCACACAAAAACTGGGAGGTCAGAACAATGTGAAAGGTCTTGCAACCCCATCCCTCCTTAAAATCCAAAGCATGCTGAGCTCACGTGCTCCCACCCCGCTCCCAATCTGTTCTCCCGTGCCTGGGAGGATTACAGAGGTAGGCTGGGACATCACAGCTTTAACTCCACGTTTGTTCAGCTGGCAGCAGCAAAGCCCAGACTTTGAACATGGAAATGTTTGTTGCTTCCTGGTTTCTTGTTGATTTTTCTTTAAATGATGCTTCTAGTCCTCTTACAATTTCTGGATGATCCATCAGACAGCACAATACACTCTCTAACATATTAATGTATATTTTTATAAGCCTTCAGACCACTGAATATTGACTGAAGAACTGGAAACAAGGACTCCTGCACGCTCATTTTCATCTCAAATGTCAGCCAGAGTGAGAGCTCTACAGGGTTTAACCTGAAGATTATAAAGCCTTTAGTGCAATGATTTTTTTTCTTTTCTCTCTCCAAAAAATCTTACTCTAATTTGGGCAGAATAAAATAGGAATGAAAAAAGGGTAGTGAGGGGCTTACCAGAGGGGAACTGCAGAGAAGAAGTGTCAGGCCAAAAGCTCGATGTAAAGGAAGGAACAAGAGGAAATGCAGTTTCAGATGACCAGGTACATGTCCCTCTGCTGTTATCTTGTGAGTCTTCTTGAATGAGGGACAAGCAGTGGCTGTACTATCCCAGAAGACAGCAGTAAGCAGTTTCTGCTTTGTAGAACATATCCTATTTTACCTCCACTGCAGATGTTATTACACATTATACTAGATTTTTTTTTTCCATTTCATAACCCAGAGAAATATATCAAATATTAGAGGAATAGGTCCTGGACCCTGATCAGGTTGAAGGCCTGGCATCTCTGGGGTTCCCAACCGAAAATGAACCACTGTGCAACAACAGCAGGACTTCCAAGGCATGTGCAAGGTGATGTTTGCCCCTAAATCCTCCATCAGGACAGGGCAGCCCCAGGGCTGGCACTGGAAATGGGCATCTCCTGCAGCAGGAGGGATCCCAGGAGCTCTGATCCCGAGCCCTTCCTCCAGGTATTGCAGAGAGCCTCAAATCCCCAGGCTCTCCCTCAGACACTGCTGAAAACGGACCTGGGAAGCCAGCGAGTGACTTTCCCCACTTCTGCAGCTTCAATGTATCTTTAAACCAAATCTGCTTTCTTGCATGCCAATTTTTAGCCTGGAGCCAGGTATTAGAGCTGAGTGATAAATCCCTGAAAGGCTGATCACAATAGAAACTCTGACAGACACTTAACACTACTAGTACCAACTCAGGGAGCTCAGGATATATTTTTTCCCCTGATTAGGTGGTGGCTGTACATTTGTACAGACTCCATAAGCACAAAATGTATGTAGGACACACTGCAAAACTGCAAATCTGTGAGTTATTTGTGACCTTTGGGGAAGCTACTTTTTCTTTGTACTTTATTTTTAAAGATACCATAACCGCTAAACACAGCTTTCACAACTGCATATTGGTTTTAAATTGAGCAAAAAACCTGGCATTTGAACAGTGACGACTTGATAACCAGAACATTCCCCCTCCCAAACCATAGACTAAGCTACAATACAGCAAGTGGGACTTGAACTGTGATGGGTTTCAGTATTAGCGTTTGTGGAAGATTTGTCACTGTCACATCTTGCTAACACTCAGAGCATCTCATTTTCTAAATATAATGTATCACTGTTTAGTGGCTAAAAATGCAAATTGCAAAAAATCTAATCATGTTCAAGAAACTGAAAAAACCCCTCAATGATCCCTGCACCTCCCAGAGAACAAGAGTTGATGTAGGGCTTTCCCAGCTAAGCACAACAACAGCACACAGCAAACCTGTGGGACAGCAGCACCAATCGCCAGAGCACACACTCCCTGCTCTGCACAAATCCCACAGATTTCCAAAAGCATCTTTGACTTGGATTCAAGTGATAAAACACATGAACTTATCCAAAGGAGTAAGAAAAATACCTTCTTAGAGCTGATTTTGGATGCTCAAGGTTTAGCTTCTATTTTTCTTCTCTTTTTTCCCCCCCACTAATAAGACTTCTGGTATCAAAGGAACAAAGGAAAATATTCAGAATTTAAAACTATCTTGTTAAAATTCAAGCTGTAATATCCTGTAAAAGCACCATGTAGGAACCCTCACATCTATAAAAGGCAGTTTCTTTGCTAAGGGCATTCTTGGAGTGCCTCCCCTCTTTAAATCTAAGCTACAGAGGGTTCATTTGTTTAGTACCCAGCTGAGCAAACCCAATGGCTAATTGACACCAAAAGTTTTCCATGTCCTCTGATCTGCTCCACACATGTTCTTGTCCCTTCCTCTGCTTGGTGCTGGTGCTCACCTGATGAAATGGTAAACCAGCACAGGGAGTTAATCTGAATTTATCTTTTGTACTAACTCCAAACTGCCTGGTGGCTGGGAGCACGGAGTGTGGGTGCTGTGCCCAAGGAGGAAGAGCAGAGGGGACGTGCCCAGGGTGGCAGGCACTGGAGTGCTCCCATTGGCAGTAGGTTTGCTGTAACCAGGTGTATTTTCACCCCCTTGCCCTAAACACCTCCCCACAGGTACAGGGAGAAAATAAACCCCAGGTTTCTTTTTCCAGGAGAGTGCCAGTTACACCTTGCCACAAGAGGTGAGAGAGCTGACGTGTAAGTGGGTTAGAGCACCCTGAGTGTGGGGCAGCAGCAGGGCCTGCTCCAGGGCTCAGGTGCTGTGTGAACAACTGGAAGGGGCTGATAAGAGTTTGGAAGTGCCTGGGGAAAAAAATCTATTGTAGAAACACCAAATTGCCATTAATGAGGCAAGTGGGAAACAGCCTCATTATGTTAAAGCCCCTCTTCTGCTGTTCCACTCAGGGCAGTGAGTGGCTGTCAGAGCAATGCAGGTCTACCTGAACATCCATCAGAAACAAACCTGCCAATCCATATCCAGGATCCTGATCACCACTGAACCACCGAGTCTATTAATTGCTGTATCAATGGATTCCAACCAAAAGCCACTTTAAACCACTGGAGTCATTGGTGGATAATTGGTTTGCTATTAAAACATCTCGAGCCCACCGCAAATCTTACCTGTTCTAAGGAAACTGCTTAGTAGGTGTGTTAATGGAAGTTATTGCTATTATAAATTATCTCCAGACATTGACAAAAGAAGTAATACAAGGTATATTTTTTAAAAGCTCTGGCCAATGCATGGCTGAATGATTGAGTTGGAAAATGAACCATTCCTTGGGGTTAGCAAATGATTTTTCATCAGCTAGCAGGCTATTAAGCACACCTAGATAATAAACGGATGATTTTAGCAGTAATTCTACTTGCTTCTCATATTTTCCATTTTAAATTCCATGTTACTTTTAAAGGATTCACACATTACCTTGATTTACACCATGGAGAAGAGAGCCAATGATGTCCTTTAATATGGGAGACAGTGCATTATTATTTATCATTAAATCCACCTTTTTTTTTTTTTTTCCTCCCCTTCCCCACCTTGTGAAACGTTTGAGGAATGCCAGGCTGGCTCCAAAGCAGGGCTGTGATTCCCCACACAGGGGTGAGGGGCACTCTCCAAGGGTGTGGGTTTGCAGCTTTCTGCCTCTTTAATGCAGGATCTTGTGATGGCCATCCTTGCAAATCCCCCTGTCTTCCACAGCAGCTCACAGCTCAATCATGTGAACTTAAGTTACCGGTAGGAACTAGGGAACAAAATCTTTACACTAATGAGATTATTTGCATGAAATGTTATTTCAATAAGACAGCCTAGGGAAGGAGGCCGTTCACACTTGATTTTCCACATTTGTTATTAGATTTCTTGCCCAAAAGAACAATTTGGGGAAACGACTCCAAAGATGCAGTATTGGAACTGATGGTCAGTTTCAATGGAAAATAAACAAATTTTTAACAGGAAGGGAACTGGGGCAACAGAAACATTAAAAAGTGGTTGACTGGCAGCTTGTTTCATCCTCATGTTCCAGTGGAGCTCTACCATTCAAACCACTGCCAAATGGGCAATTTTCTGGTGGAAAAGAGATGCATGGGCTCAGATTCTCCCCGAAAATGCCAACTACAATAACAAAAATGTCTGTGCCCGCCTGCTTATGTGCATTCTTCTCTTTTAGGGCATTCAGAGCCTACTACTCACCACACAATTTCCTTTGTAGCAGCACTCAGAGAATACTGAAATGTTATTTAAAGCAAATTTGTTAAATTGGGTTCATGCAAGTTCAGCCTTAGGGGCAAAAGCAGTACTTTCATACAGGAAGGCAAACTTTTACAATAAAACAAAAAGCACAAATATTCACTGAGTCTGGAGTTTCATTACGAAGTGTGAAGTCAATTTATGGTTGAGAGTTTTGTATCAAAAGCAGATGAAACTTGGAAAATTCAAAAGAGTTTGGCCTTGCAGTTTTGGAATGATTCAAACTTCAAATTCAAAATGAAACTGGGAGATGTGAACTTCAGTGGCTGATGCTGCAGAAAAATGTTGTGATCTATGTATGTATCTATTGCAATTTATTTTCACAAGATTTCATACTTTTCTGGTAATTACAAAGCCCTCTTGCAGAGGCAATAAGTTTCCATTTGAACTTCTACAGTACAGCCTGTTCCTCTCCTCCTTCAGAGCAGCACTGAGCACAAATGCACCGATTTATCACACCTTTTCCCACATTAGCCCTTTAAAAATTCAGTTGATGGACCACTAGAGAACAAATAACTCCAATACCCTTTCATGTTTTCCAAAGTTTTGAAGCTTCAATTCAAAAATTTCTTTCCAACCAAAGGCTTTTCTTGCATTTCTTTGTGAGATACTCAGTATGGTTTTGATATGAAACGCCATTTTCCAAAGGGATAGCAAAACTCATAGATCTGGGGAAAAAATTCAAAGTCTACAGGAGATCTCAGGATGCTTTATGAATAAGAAATTCTTGCTATCAGTCTCCCCCAGAGCAAATTTCCCCTCCTCAGCTTCTGGGCCAGCTCTTTGCCTGCTTAGTGTCACCCTGACCTGGGCTTGCTGATTTCTTCAGGGGCTGAATATCCCTAATCTGTAAAATAAATCTTCAGCAAAGCTGCCCGAGTATTGTTTTAGAAATACGTCAGTAAAGGGTCACCAGAAAGACACTTGGCCACTGCAGTGTCCAGCAGCTGAGTGACAGACAAGCTCAGAGCCATGGCAGGGCTCTGAGCGAATTTGCAGGACAATTACACGCTCTGGAATCCCCAAGTGTACTGAAGAATTATTGAACAAAGCTAAAACATGTGAATAAAAAGGCATTAAGCTAAAAAACATCTGTTCTCCATAAAATGAACTTTTCTTCAGATGAGGAAGGAAAAGAATTCAGTATAAATAAGCATGAGGCATATTTTCAAGGTGTTGCGAATGGGACTTATTTAAATGTAAAGTGCTGTGGCTAAAAGACACATGGCTGAAATACATCCCCCATTAAAATCGCCTCGTTTTCCCACAGCACTCTGGAAATTTACAGAGATACACTCTGACACAGTCAGATAAGGTATCACATATGTTTACCTAAACAGTAACCTGTGCCAAAGACTAAAAGTATAGGACTGACTTCTGAATTTAGGTACGACATTTGGTGCACGATCAAACAGCAAATTCTGAGCCCACCTGAAACTGGTTTCATGGTTTGTAAGTGAAACCAGAATAAATTATGTTCACACCTTTCAGCAGAGCAGGCCTAAATATGTTTCTTGCTAGAAAATTGCTAGTCCTGGTTGCAATGGAGAGAAGGGAGAGGAGAATGTCAATCTCCAAATTCTGTGAATCGAGAGTGGCAGCGCTGAGCGCCGAGGGCGGCTGGACCCGGGATCCAGGAACAGCAAGTTGTCTGTGACACGTGCGATGTGTGGACTCCTGTCTACACTGCTGCCACCTGGACTGATAGCTGAATGGGAAATTAGGCTAGGAAATGTATTACTGAATATTAAACTGACTATTAACCATGAATAAATTCACGGTGTTACATGCC
Source organism: Cettia cetti (assembly GCA_013401135.1). NCBI lineage: Eukaryota > Metazoa > Chordata > Aves > Passeriformes > Sylviidae > Cettia > Cettia cetti. The sequence continues at coordinate 72,278 of VZUI01050009.1, forward strand.
TGTATTAAGGGATTTCAGAAAATGAACTTGCTTTGTAAGCCTGAAGAGCTCCACGGGGAGCTCAGGCCTCGGTCCCCTGACCAGGTTTGGGGCTTTATCCCCCAGCCTGAGCTGCTCACACCAGGTCAGACGGGGCAGCTGAAATTCTATTGCACTTGCTAGTAAATGTTGCCTATTTTACACTGATGACTTGCTTTCACTGTGGGTTTTCAGAAGCTGTTTG